>APFE030911289.1:0-15665 GCA_000404065.3 Pinus taeda | reverse complement strand
CGCTGATTTCTCAGCGAGGGGGTCACAGGGGGGGCAGCAGCCCCCCCTGTCCGGGGGGTTTGAGGGGGGTGGGTAGCGTCGCTCTATGGGGTCTGGGGCAGCGCCCCGGGTAATTTTTTTTTGGACCCTATATTAGGTTGGGTGAACCTACCTATGGTTTTCGGTCCATGGTTTTGGACCCGATGTTTTCGGTCGATGGTATTGGATGCTTCGGCATGTATAAATATGTATTGTAACATTGAAAGGAACATAATGAAAAATCAAGCTGGTAGTCCCGATTTTGGGATCCAGTGGGAAATCTCTGTGTATATGTGTTTTATGTATTATGCTCTCACATTTTTATTTTTCCTGTGAATTAGAATTTGTATGCAGGTAATTTCTGTACGGGGTTAAAACCTACACCATCAAGATCCACAAGGATGAGCCCAAAGATCTAGAGGAGGGGGAGCGGCTCTTCCACTCACAGATTTGGGTGAAGGGTTCTCCATTGTAGTTCATTGTTGATAGTGGGAGCCAAAAGAACCTCATTTTAGCCTCATGAAGCGGTTGGGCCTACCAACCACACCACACCCACATTTGTACACCATCAGGTGGCTTTAGCAAGGGCGAGATCTCTGCATCGTCCAATAGTGTCACCTTCCCTACAACATCAATCTCTTCAAAGATGAGGTACTATGTGATGTTTCTCCTCTTGAATTTTGTTATGTATTATTAGGTCAACCATACCTATGGAATTGGCATGTTGTGTATGAGTCTAGGCCTCACATCGTTATTATTACTTTGGGTAATAATTTGTATAAGATACTGGAGGTAGCACTACCTACCATCACTTATTTGATCACTACGAAGAAATGCAGTAAGATCATTTCCCAAACTGGGAATTTTGTTTTCCTTAATATTCGCCCTCAAGGCAAGAAGAAGATTGTGGCCATGACCTCTAGATAGGGCTCCTTCGCATGGAAATAACAGATTAACAAGGTTGTGGAGGGGTACAAGGACATCTTCACCTCACCCACAATGTTACCTCTACACTGTCATGTTAAGCACTCCATTGATCTGACCCCGAGTGTGCCGCTACCCAATGGACCTATCTATCAATCCTTTGTTCCAAAGAATGATGAAATCAAGAGGCAAATTCAGGAGATGTTGCAGAAATGGCACATCAGGCCAAGTTCATCACCCTTTGGGAGCCCGATTGTGTTGATACATAAGAAGGATGAGACTTGGAGACTTTGTATTAACTATCGGGTGCTAAACAAGATCATTACCTAGAATAGGTATCCAATCCCATGGATTGATGACCTTCTGGACCTTCTCAAGAGGGCCAAGTGTTTTAGCAAGATTGAATTGAAGTCCACTTATCAATAGCTACTGGTCAAACCCTCTAATGTGTTGAAGTCTACCTTCAAATACAAAGAGGGCCTCTTTGAATGACTAGTCACGCCTTTCAGGTTGACGAATGTCCCCACAACCTTCATGAGGTTGATGGACACCATCTTGTGACCCTTCAACAACTCATTCATGGTCATGTATTTGGATGACATTAATATCTTCAACTAGAGTTGGGAAGAGCATCTCTACCATATTCGGCAGGTCCTGTAAACCCTACGAAAAAGAAGTTGTGTGCCGATTTGGAGAAGTGCACTTTGGTATGACCCAGGTTCAATATATGGGGTACATCATTGATGAGCGAGGTGTGCATGTGGACCCAACTATGATACAAGTAATTCAGGATTGAATAACCCTAACCACTCTAGCATAGATCCATAGCTTTTTAGGTCTTTCCAAATTCTACCGCAAGTTCATGTTGGGGTTCTCTCATATCACTTGGCGTTTGAGTCAAGTCACCAAGGGTGGAGAGAAAGAAAAGTTCTTTTGGTTTGAAGCCCAACAGAAGGTGTTTGTTGAGTTGAAGCACTGCCTCTACTCTAAACGGTGCTCACATTACCAGACTTGTAGCAACCATTTGAGATCGAGACATATGCCTCTAATTATGCTATTGGTGTAGTTCTTACTTAGCAGGGGAATCCAATGGCATATCACAGTGAGAGACTTTCAGAAACAGTTTGAAAGTATCTTAGCTATGAAAAAGAGATGTATTCCATTGTGAAGTCCTACCAACAATGGAAGAATTACATTATGGGGAAGGAAATAGTCATGCACATAAGCCACCGACCCCTACAGTTCATACAGACATAGTGGAAGTTATAGAACAATCGCCATCAGAAATGGTCCACATACCTATAAAAGTTCCATTTGAACATTAAGTACAATAAGGGAAACACCAACAATGTTGTAGATTGCCTTAGCCGACCATCAATCATGGCACTAACCACCATGCTCGACTCTTGTGGACACAAAACTGTGGGGTGGCCACATCTTTAAAAGAGCAATTTAGAATTCGAAAACACATACCAGACGCTCCTGGAAGGAAAGCAACTTCCAAATTTTCACCTCTAGGATGGACTATTATGCCACCTAGGACACCTCTATGTTATTTCATGTGAGTGTGACAAGTTTATTTTGGAGGCGCACTATAGTCAGGTCACTGTACATTTCAGGGTAGAAAAAATAGTGCCAGTACTCCAGAAGTATTCTTGTTGGTCGGACTTTCAATAGGATGTTGGTAAGTACATCAAATCCTACATTGGCTATGCCATTACCAAACCGACGATCAAGAATCAAGTCCTATATACTCATTTTCCTACTACTAGTCGTCCTGGGAATCACACTCCATGGATTACATGTCAGACCTTCCTTCTACTAAGAATGGAAACAATTGCTTTTTCGTGGTCATTGACAATTTCTCTAAGATGGCCATTTTGGCATATTGCAAGAAGAGAATCACAACAAAAGCCACTACTAAGCTCTTCTTTGAACAAGTGTGGGTACAATTTGGGATCCCATAGTCCATTATCTCATATCAGGACAACAGGTTCCTAAGTACATTTTTTTCAAGTCTCTAGTCGATGTTGGATACCAAACTGACTAAGTCCACAACTTTCCACCCCCAAATTGATGGCCAAATAGAGGTCGTCAACATGATGATCATACACATTCTACACATATAAAACTCGAAGCATCCACACACATGGGATAAATCCTCCCTTATGTCCAACACAACTACAACATGGCTCTCCATAGTTCAACTAGCCACAATCCCTTTTAGGTGGGAATGGGATTCCAACCACTATGTCTGATTGGTGTGGCCATACCATTTGTAGTTACTTAGGCATATTATATTCATGTCTAGTTCGAAGTTGAGGGCTAACAACTTGATAGAGAACATTCAACACATCCGTTAGCAAGTCCATGACATATTGGACAAATCTAATGCTAATTACAAGTAGCAACATGATTAGCATCAGGTGCCACACAAGTTCGAGGTGGGAAAAAAAATTTGGCTACATATGCAGAAGGAACACCTCGTTGGGCCCCACCGAAAGCTTTAGCCGCTCCAATGTGGGCCATACACCATCACCAGCGATGTAGCAGACAATTCCTTCGAGCTCATCTATCCACCGTTCCTAATTGGCTTGCACCCAATATTCAATGTGGACCGCCTTCGACCATACTTTCCACCATTGCTGGACACATCCGACATTAAAGAACAACTCACACCAATAAAGTTAAATGCAGGCTGCATGGAGCATGCCACAACTGATTAGATCATGGGCACATAGACCAAGAATCGTCACCAACATAGGATCTAGCTATACTGTGTTGTCAAAGCATGCCAACTCCTTCAATAGGGAAAGTGGTTCACTAGGGACTAGGTTCAACAAAAGTTTCCACATCTCATGGAGGCACTTAATGCAATGGGGACCATTGATTCCTAAGGGTGGAGGAATGGTCCATGTGGATATTGGTGGCCACCTTCCTATTCCACTTAGACCCCCACCATTGTTTCTTTCAATTTTTTTCAATTTCCTTAATTGTTGTAGAATTTACTATTTTTGGCAGTTTTTCAGGTTCTAAACTTTTGGAGCCGTTTGAAGCCCTAAACGGTGTTTTTTTAGAAAACACATAAACATGGCTCACTAATCATTATTTTCTCTCGAAAGTTATAATTCTCCGATAGATATTTCTAACGAGGTATTGTGTGCGTCAAACAAATATCGTATGCCAAAGTTACGACCCTGAGAAGTTGATGTACCAATTTACCCTAATGGGGCCCATAGTTTTGGTGCTTCATCTCCTAAGGTTAGGTTTTTGGATGTTTAGGGTTTTCCATTATTTCTAAATAATAAATAGCCTTCAACCCTCATTGTAACACAGTTTAGTGGCATGTAGCCACCACATATCTTCTCAGAGATAAGCTACCATCGCCCGAGCTAGTTTATTTCCATTTATGTATGTAAGCATATTTCAGTTCTTTGATATTAACGAAATGAAATTTTATTTATGCTGAACCACATTGTTTATGTGTATATCTATATTTTTTTCATTCCTGCATAAGTATGGATCACAATACTACACCATCACTTAGGGGCTCAAGAAAACAAATTGAGAAGCAAAAACATAGGCAACATCGGATTGAGAAGCAGACGTTGTAACAATGGATGTTGTAACAACAAGCCATTTCATCTTGCTTGTTAGAGCTCAAAGTTTTTAGCAAAATAGGTGTTCCTACCATGAAACACTAAAAAAATGCTTATGGGATCAAGGAACAAAATTAAGAAGCACAAACATAGTTAACAACGGATTGGAAAACAAAAGTTGTAAAAATGGATGTTGTAATAGCATGTGTTGTAACAATAGATTCCATAACAACATGTCAATGTTAAATATGCTGAAAATGTCGTAGTAGATGATGTTATAACACCCATTACTATTGAAAATGTTAAAACTGCTATAAAATCTGATGCTATAACAAATGCTACTATTGAAACTACTGAAACAGTGACCATTAAAACAGATGTTATAACAACGGATGTTGTAACAACAAATAATATAATAATTGAGAGGGTAGAAAGTCATTTCATATTGCTTGTCGAAGCTTGAGAGTGGGAAACCAAAGAGGTGTTTCTGCTACCCAACACTACACCAACACTTGGGGTGTTGTAACACTTTTTTGTTACATTGAAAAAAATGTTTTTATTTCACTTTGTAATATTTTATCCACAAATATATAATGTTGCAATATATTATTTTGTTTTATTTTAATAAATAAAATGTCAAATCTCCACACACTAACTATCGTGCATTTTCTATTGGCAACAATTGAAGATTTGGTGATTAATGACTCTTGTTCTATTGTGTGCTCCCTTCCCCCCCTCCTTCCTCGACATTAACTGGGGGGGGGCGATTATTTTTCAAAAACAACTTTTGTAACATGGCAATGACATATGAATTTCACACCCTGTCTTACTCATTGCCACTTACTACCTACCTCGCCACACAAAAAACCATTCCTGGTTTTCGGTAAGAAGTATCTCCCACCACCATTTTATTAACTGTTTTCCATTTAATTTTAAAAATTCCCCTTATCTGAATGTTCATTCCACTACGTTCTCACTCCTTCTCATAATTCAATCACTCCTGCATTTGTTTGTCCCTCTAACCTTTCCTTAAGTCACTAGACATAGAATCAAAGTGTAGAATTATAAAAATCCCTCAACGACAACTCAGAAATATAGCGTGCGGTACATTTTATAGGTAATTCTGATCCTTACTACACGTTGATAGTTCAAATGTGTTCAATTAAAGGAAAAGAGTGTCAGGTTCAGGTTGAACCCTCCCAAAAATTGATGAATTGCTCTCAGTTGATAGGGAAAGCAGAATAGAAGATACAAACTCAGAGTTTGACCTATATGAATTGCAGAATTGGGCTTTCCAAAGGTTTCAAGATAATAACGATGAAGTTTCTCTGTGGGAGTTATTTTTACCCTAGTTTATATTTCCTCAAACTCATCCTTTTCTAGAATTTGTAGTATGGTGTGCTGACAGGGACTTACCCAGTGAGAAAACCATAATTGCTCAAAATGGTGAAACCTTGTTTTTTGTAACTTATGAGTCCATTTCAAAAGCACTGTGCATATTGTTTCCCAAATGTTTGCACTTGTTCTCTAGTGAAATTCTCTTGGAAATATATCAAAAGTTAAATTTTGAAAAACAAGAGGCTATTTTTGAATTATTCATGCCTAAAGGGACTGGTATTCCCAGTCAAAGTCTACATTACCCTTCATTATTGTGTCCAGAATTTTTAAGACAAACCATATCCATTTTATGTTGTATCTTTCATTATCAAAGTGATGAGAAAGTGGATGAATTATTTCTAGTTTTTCTGTCAACTTTTTGTCTAGATAAGAAACCACAAATCTTATTCAATTTCAACCAGTGTTTATCTGACGCCATTTATGACCGGTTTCTTAAATTTGGAGTTGAATTTTTTTTAAGTATTAATCAGTTCTAATGTATTTTTTTTGTATTATCAGTCAAACATATTCCTGATTCAATTGCAAAAGCAATATATTCAAGGGAATCAACAGTGTGTGTTTCATTTTACATCCTTGGTTAGAAGGAATTCTAAGGAATTTCCCTTGACTGATTTTCTAAACAAATTTCTTCACATATGCTACAGTTTATTGATCAGTGATGGTCCTCCAAAAATTTCACCTAAAATCAAAAGCATTATGTAGCTTAGTCTATAAACAAGGCTTGGTGATTGGTATTTGTACCAATATTTTACAGAAATTAGATTGTATGGGTGTGAACTTCCACGCTATCAGTTGCCATCTTTTTTGGCCTATGCGTATTTTTTCACTTGAATTGATCATGCAAAGCCTCAATGTAGATCAAGTGCATTTTTCACCTAGAAGGAGACAAACCTTGTTTAAACTAAAGGCATGGGTAGGGCCATTTATAGGGAATTAGAGGCCAGTAGAAAAAGAAGTGGAAAAATTATTGGCACAAATGAAGTTTAAATTTGGGGTTGCTTGTCCATATGACCCCATTGGGAAAATTTCAGCCATCAGAGTTCAAAATAAATTCCCACCTTATTTTCATGTGTCCAAGCCTGATATAGAGAAGTTTGCTAATAAGGACACCTGGGAGGAAAACACTTTGCAGGAAGTGACAAAAGAACAAACCATGGAGCAGTCAGTAGGACAAAAAAAATTGGTTACACTTCCAATGAAAGAAAAAGAACTTACAAGGACATATCAAAGCTTATCAGAGTAAAAAATGGAAAAATTCATATTATACAAAAGAGAGAAGACAAACAATATGGAGGGAGAAGTATCAGAAACTGTCTCATCCGACATTTCTTCACCAACTATTATTGTTGTTTAAGGTGAACTTGTTTTCAGAATGCAAGAATTAGATCCAAGGATAAAATAATCTTCTCCTTCTTCTTCTTCTAACCAAAACATATTTTATGAGTTTTAGGAAATGAAGAAAATTAATGAGGCTTTGAGGACAATAACATATACCGAGTTCTGGAAGCAAATGTCTTCCACAAAAATAGGTTTCTTTCAGCTCTTGATACTGAAAAAAGGTGAATTTAAGTTAGAATTTCTTGAACCTAAAGTTTATGCTTCTAGAGTTGCTAGAGATTATAAGACTTCTGTTTTATCTTTCAATACTAATCAAATCCATCCTATATATTACATTGATCTGCATAGACAAACTAGTGAGATGATATATTCCTCCCTCACTAGTTCTACCTCAAATGTATCAAATTGTAGAGTTCTTTGAATAATACTGTTGCAAAACTTAAAATGGAAATTACTACTTCTCTGGCGGAGGATGTTAGGATCAAATCACTTGAAGGCCTTGTAATTAAATTAGGTTTGGATCCCAAAAACGTGGATGCAACTCAAGAGGTTGTTAAGAAGAAAAATGAAGATATTCAAGCACTTAGAAGACAACTGAAGTTGCCCACAACAAAGCATCCCCAAACACAAGCTATTGTGGAATTAGAGAATGAGAAGGAAACTCTATTATCCTATATAATATAACAGAACCTACAGATTGAAAAAATGTAAGAAAGGATGGAAAAGATGTTAAAAGAGAAGGCCCAAATTGAGAGTGTAGTAATTCCAACAACAATAACAAGTTCCACCAAAGATATTACTATAAAAATTCTATCACACACATTATCTTCTCTTAAACTAAAGGTTATTGGGATTGGTAGATTAAAAGAAAATTTGGACACAGCTGAGATGAACAAAAATGAATTAGACAATTCCCTGGTTGAGGAAATAGAGAAAAATACAAATTTACAAAATCAATTAGAACATTATTTGAGAAGTTCTAAGAATATTCAATGTTTATCATAGGCCAAAGAACAAATATGGATAAATTTTTTTCACATGTGTTTGATATTTGATAGTCTATGGAGATTATTGTAGAACAAGAAGAGTTGATTGAAAGCACCAAAGAAGCTATTAATGACATCAAAATACAATTGGGAAATAGACATTGACAAGCAAGTCAGGTAATAAAAACTCTAAACACAAGGTCTAGAGAAGAACTTGAAGAAATAGGAATTTTAAACAAACAAACAAAAAATCATTTATTCAAGCTAGAAAAGTTTCATGAAGAAAAATCTGATGCTGAAGGCAAGGAAAAGTGTGAAAGTAGTCAAGTGCAAATCAATAAATTCTACAGAAAAATTTACATTCTACAAGAGAGAGGTCTTCCATATTTTATGAATTCATATGGCTAGATGGTAACAAAAGACCAATATGAAATATATTTGAACAAAGAGGCAGGGGATAGGGCAAAGTTTGTTGGAATCAAGGGAGAGATTAGTGGGAAAAATAGACATCAAATGTTGCCTGATGACCTTTTCATCGACTATGAAATCAAACACTTCTTCATAGTAAAACCTTTTTTTGAGAAGTATACTGATGCAGATGAATTGTACAGACAAATGATGGATCTCAGTTACCCAACAAAGGAGAAGTTGGCCAAATTTGTTCAATAAATCCAGCTTATCAATGTAGCATATTAACAACAATTCACAACAATTAAGCATTCGAGCAACAAGAACAGGGTAGTTTCAAACACATTGAACCCAAATACATAAATCAAGCACAGTTGTAGACATTTTTGGAGAATTTTTCTGAGCATTTTTCTATTTTTAGTTAAAAGCAAAGTTGTGAACATCTCGATAACATCCCAATTTTATCTTCAAATCACGATTTTTTTCCTAGCCGATGTTTGTCGATTTTTACTGATATTTTGATGGTATCTTGATTTTGTCGATGTTTCCGAATTTTTACAATTTTTTGGGTTTTTTAGACCTTTCTCGATTTGATCCCACTACCGATGTTCGCAACATGGGAACTTAAAAGTTTTTTAAACATTATCTAAATCTTTGGATAAATAATACTTTGAATGTAAATATTTTAGGAGATATGATACTTTGTAAAGCACTCTATATATACCTTATTTTAATAGATCATTGTTCATAAATAAATATCTTTTGTGGAAATGAAATTTGTTTAGCTGAATAAAAATTTGTCGAGAGTTTGAAAGGTCATTGTAGCAACTATGAAACCATTAGCTAACTTTAGAACTACTTCTTCTCATTTGGTTTTGAATATCTTTAATAGTCAATGCCATCTATACAAAAAATATGATTCATTATGAATGGAGAGATTTAGTGGAATTATAATACCTCGTATCTATGATAGGATCGTTTTATTGGTTGGTATTTGACTTATTATGAGTGTCTCATGAACATGTGCCCCCCTGGTATCAAGCTCAACTTACTCTTAGTGGCATGGAAGAAGGCACTTTTCAATGAGTACAGAAAGCAAGGAGGCAAAACTCAACCAATATTGAAGTAAGAAGAATGCGCACCACGGATATGGAAACAAAAGTAATTTAAGCATGCAACAAAAGTAATTTAAGTATGCTATGTTTTGTGAGATATATTTTTAGTAAGACAGCATGTAAGGCCTTACACAAGCCAATTAATTAGCTCTAGGGATAGAACCTCAAGGACAAAAAAAATACGGAGCAATTTTGTCAGAAATTTGAAAATTTGTGATTTTTTAAATAAAATTTAAAATATATTTTGTATTAATATATTCGACGATACAATCACAAGGCCTTTTTACCTCCAATGTATTTGTTTTGTTTTTTTAGATAAACACAACACAAAAAAATGCAACGTTAAAATAAAACCCAAAACCATATACTAGAGGATAACTCTTAATTGAACTAACCACTGACAGTTACGAAGCTTCTTTCAAACTCGGGTTAATATTATTACAAACTTAAAATGCAAAAACAAAACAGTAAATATAACTTTTGCACTATAGTGATCTTCGTTAAAAGTCATGTCTGACCAATTTGTTATAATCGAAATTTTACCTACAATGGGCAATATTCTGCTTTTACCTACAAGGTAGGTCCGCCAACATCTTCCCCAAATAGAAAATTACCAAACCACCTTTTCAAAAATCTAAATTTGTTGTGAAAAAGCTTTATGGAATATCCAATTAAAGAACATGGTCGAATATACAAATTACTATTTCTTTTGCTTTTAATTCATTAATTCGATGGATATAGTTGACGAGGATACCATATAAACGCACATGTACCAAGTCTAATAGGGAAGTCAATACCTTGTTTCGAATTATCACTTACCATGATGGATACATAATCAATATATTTTAATTTTTAATTTTGGCTAAAGAACGAATATACCATTTAATGTCACGATATAAATAATTGGGCTACAACATTACATTAGTTGAGACCATGTACCGATGTTTACCTACCTGAAGTTGCTATCAATTGAATTTTCTTTCACATAGATTACATTAGTTGAGACTATGTAATTTTCTTTTACCTAGATTACATTAGTTGAGACTATGTATCTCTAATAGTTTACCTACATAAAGTTGCCATCAATAATTCATTTTCCTTTCTAGAAACCTTTTTCAAAACATTCTTGATATTTGAAAATGACTTATTGTTTTCTTTCAATGAAGTTGGTAATATGTTATATTAGATTGGTGTATGATTGATCTGGGAAGTATTTACCCGAAGTAACTTGCTCTTTTGTTATATGTTATTTTATTATATTAATATATTTTTATGTTGGAATTCTCTTTCTATATATAGAGAGAGAGTTTTGTACCAAATGAGGAATTGGTAACTAAGACAAAATTTTACCTAATTGACACAAGGTTAAAATTCTTCCAAATGCCACTATGACCCCATTTTTTTAGTGAAAAGAACATCATTACATGTTGAGTATTATTGATGGATTCAAATAAAGGTGGGTGACACTAACATCATGAATCTCAACCACTTAACAGATAAATATTTACAAATATATGTTTTAGACATTAATACTTTTTCCTACAAACATATATGTCTTATATTAATTTAATAGAATAAACAAAACACATTAAAGAATTAAAACATGATAGAATAAAAAAACACATTAAAGAATACACATTAAAGAATTAAAGAATTAATTAGTTTACTTATTCCAATGTTTCTTGAGAGAAACGAAAGAATATGTTTTACTCAAATACTAGCTTGTGATATAGTGACAAAGTCAAAGAATATGCCAAATACAAGTTTCAAATTTTTTTTGGGGGTTAACAAAAGCAATACTTTTATAGTAATTGATAACTTTGTTCACTATCTTCTTTTTAAGTTCATTCTTAAAGATAAATATAGGTGTTTTTATATTTAAATGGATTTTTTCTTGATTATAAATTGTTTTATATTTTATCTATCTATAGATATATATGTATATGTATGTATGAAACAACCACCATAAGTTACAAGTAAAAGAAAAAAGATATAATCAACAAAAATTTTGTAATATTTCTAGTCTTTAATTCATCGCAAATGTTGTGATTGTAATTAATTATGTTAATGAT
The DNA here is from genome assembly GCA_000404065.3 of Pinus taeda. Taxonomy (NCBI): domain Eukaryota; kingdom Viridiplantae; phylum Streptophyta; class Pinopsida; order Pinales; family Pinaceae; genus Pinus; species Pinus taeda. The sequence continues at coordinate 3,807 of APFE030911289.1, read as the reverse complement.
GTATCGACATATAAATGTAAATGGGTGAAAAGACCTATAATAATTATAATTATGTTTTAATAACAACTAATAAAGAGGTGGAGCCTTGATATGGATTGTGAGAATCCATGAGAGGTGAGAGAAGCCAACAAAATGAATTTCTAGAATTAACCCTTCACAACAAATTATTTACCCAAGCCAAATATTCATAAAGTCTAAGATTGTGAACTTTCCAAAGAAGATATCTAATGGGAAGGATGTGGTAGTAACTTCCTTATTCATGGAAGTAGTTGGGTTGTACCCCAACTTCCTTATCTAAGGTATGGGAAGATTACCATTCAAAGACTTATGGGATATAACCATAACCTTTTGATGTGACCATGAATGGAAGATATAACATGAAATCCATCAAAGAAGAAATCCTAAAAGGAAGAGAAGCATTTTAACTGAAAGAGAGAACTTAGATGTGCACTTAGTGAGGGTGTGGAGACAAAGTAGCATGTGCATCCTTAAGCGTGAGCAGAGGAGGCTCTCATGTTGAAAAGGAAACATAAACACACATGGATTTTAAGACATAACAATATGTGTGTGAATTATGAATCACCTGCTTTGGTGAGAGAAGTCAATATGGATGTCTTTAACACAAGCTAGAAGGCCATGAAATTGATAAGGAAATTTTTAGATATAAGCTCTAGTAAGGGAAAGTATAGAGTAATTGTTAGATCAATAAAGGACTCAAGTTTTGTGTTGTGCAAGCCCATTGAGGAAACATTGTGAATGATAATAGGACCTAGCTCAATATGTTGAAAGACATCATATTATTTTCTATATGGATGAAGGAGAATGGGTTTCATCCTTACACCACTAGTATCCTAAGAAATAATTCCCTGAGAATGTTTATTGCGTAGAGAAACTGATAAATCATTCATAACATTTAGGAAAACGCTAGGCTTAAATGGATTTCAAGAGCATTAATGAGTTTGGTATGATGAAGGAGAATGACCTTCATGACTCCACCTTATAATGGCTAGTGAGAACTTCCTTCATGGCTTTATGGTATGGCTCGATAGTGGCCAGTCGCAAAGGATAGAACAGACAATTGACGCTATGGTGGGGTGAAATGTGCATTAGAGGAAATTTTAACCTAAAAGTGGCCTCCTAAGGAAAAATAATAAACTAATCCTTAAAATAATAAAATAAGAGTTAAGAATTTTGGAGGGAAAAGAAAAAAACTACCATCTTATCTCCTTATAGGTTTACTCTAATTTCAAGTGTAGACACACGTTGGATGCGGAATTAAATTTCACATCCAACGAGTACAATTATGCATACTTTTGAGAAGACCCACATTGATAAAAATTGAAGATACATTAAAAAATGTATTCAACATGTTTTTTAATGTATCTTCAATTTTTTTCAATGTGGTTCTTCTCAAAAGTATGTATAATGGGTACTTATAAATTCTGCATCCAACAAGTGCCTACACTTGAATTTTGAGTAAAACTATAAGGATATAAGCCAAAAATACAATTGAAAAAAGTAGTTTTTCCTCTTTTCCTTCCAAAATATTCACATGTACCTCTTTTTTAAATTTAAAGGATTTTGATTGTTTACATATTATGACATGGAAATTTCATCGATGGTTTTAGGTTACAATTTCCTCTAGTGGCTCACCCTTCATCAATTGCAAGAAACATTTCATCTTGATCACATAATGTCCCTTGTGGACTTTATATCTGTGATGTAACTCATATCCATTGAAATAGAAATGATAATGGATATTTGTGCATATTTATGTGATTTCATATTGAATGGACATCCTGGTCTATGTGATATATGTTTATGATATGAGATGGTAAATTTGGTTTTGATGATTGGGTAATATTTACATGCCAACCTGTTGATATTAATGTGCTCTTATAATGTATTTTCATGATTTTGAGCATGATATTAAGAGATACTTAGTCTTGGTTATCTTTAATGTTTATTGTTGTGATAGGCCTTTCTCCTAGAAATTTGTTATTGTTGACATCTAGTCATTAGGATTGGGTGCATATGCGTAAAATAGTGTAAATAGAAAACAAGGAGAGCTGGAATATGAAGAGACACTAGGAGATGAAGCCCAAGAATCTCTCCCTCTATGTATATATCTATGATCAACCTTAATGCAAATTCACAGTTCAGTTTGAGGAGTTACCTCCTGGCCTGACATGGTATTAGAGCTAGCTCCATTTTTAGCTTCCCTCTCTGCCCTTATAGCCCCCTCCTACCCATGTTCTGCATTTCTACAACCTAGCACATCTACCTTTTGCCAACACAAATTCCTCATCTTCTCATTGAAGAACCAAACCTCACTTGTTTTTGGCGGTGTGTTGCCTACACTCTCAACTTCAGGACTATGAGATTGATGCATAGAAGAGACCAAGCAAAAGATTGGCTCTGAATGTTGGTGTGCATTAATGGTATTTTCGTTGAACTTTTGAGCGTTGAAACATTTATTGTTTTTTAAGAGTGTAATCTATGATTGTGGCTATGTATTACATTAAGTTTGGTGGTGGTATTATTGTTGACTACACTCAACTCTACTCTTACATATATTGTTGTGGCTCCGTTGAATATTGACACTTTGGTGGTATTTCATTTCTGATTTAAAATGAAATCACCCACCTTTGAAATCATCTTGCATAGCTATGTAATACCACACTCTACATACCTTTATCTCATATTACATGCATCCCCTCCAACACTGCTCTATTTCCTGCCTCGGTGTCTCAGTCATATACCATCATATATACCACAGTACATTGAATGGTTGTGTCAAACGGTTGAGCATAATTTGGTTGAAGTATCACCATTAACGTGTGTATCTCTCCCCATAACGCCTGGTCGATACCACGTTTGTAATATGCAACTACGTTCTATAACACTACCCACATAGTCATCGATTTTGTTTGTTTCCTCTTCATATATCCACATTGTCCCGCACACCAGTTATCTCCTCCCTATTTTAACATTGTCTAGAACATAAAGTATATAATGTTGGCCTCTATGTTGTCCATATAACACTACAAAACATACCTCCCTATTTAAGTTGGTGGTTTACGTTGGTCAACATACCTCCCTCCCACACCTAGCGATTTTTTAATATATATATATTTTTTTGTGGCCCAACAGTCATATGCATTTTAATATATATGTTTTTTAATAATCTTCCCATCATATAGCCCTCCCTTCATATAATCCCTCTCCTCATATAATCCCTCCCCCATATAATCTCTCCCCTCATATAACCCTTCCCCCATATAATCCCTCCCCCATATATACCTTTACTATATATATCAAAATTGTAGTTTTTACCACCAGAAGTGAAAAAAAAAATTATATATTGGCAGCAGAGTACATTTTTAAAATGCATTCGTTGATATCTATTATTGGAGTCAGGGAAAATTTTAAGAACCCCACTAAATTTACGTGTATAATAAATGGGCGAATCTCCATGGTATATAGGAAAAATGGAAGGCGAATTTATCAATAATATGATATGTATATATAATTTTCTGGCGAATCTCTCACCAGGCATGGCGAATATTTACTCAATTATAAAATCTTGTGTTTATTGAATACACAAATGAAATCATTGCATTTCTTTAAAATATCTTTTGAAATCAAAATTACCGAAATTACATATCGATAATCTAGTGGGTGTAAGATAAATTTCACCCGTGCCATTCACAGAAAGCATGAGAAAAAACCTAATACTATATATAAAACCAAGAAAAGTTCAAATTCATCACTTCTAGGGACCTCATAACCACCCTGCCAATACAC
>APFE030911279.1:293533-358433 GCA_000404065.3 Pinus taeda | reverse complement strand
AAAATTAAATAAATAAATTAAACTAAATGATTTATTTGATCATATTCAATCTTAGTCAAATTAATAAGGTAATCGGTTTTTAGGATAGAAGTAAATGAGTATTAATTAAATAAATATATAATTCAATGGTGAGTTCCAAAGTTGCTCATTTGTTAATTAATTTATTAATAAGCATATAAATTATGTATATTAGCTTGTTAAGGTCAATGAAGTGTTAATAATCATGAAGGTTGTTTTAAAAATTCAGGTAATTTATATTTAATTAATTAATTAAAATAATGCACCTACCAATAACATTTATTACCTAATTTTAATTAGTTTATTATGATAATATATATGTACTATATTATTATATATTTTTTAATTCAAATATAATGTAAAATAGTTTATTATGATAAATATGTATCTATATATATATATATATATATATATTAATTATCAAGAATTATGTAAAATAGTTTATTATGATAATATATATGTATCTATATATATATATATTATTTTATCAGAATATAATGTAAAATAGTTTAAAGATAGGAGAGATATCTATATTTAAATAAATAAATAAATACTTAGTAATAATGATAAAGATAGAACTATGAAAGAAAATAAAATTAGAACCAAGAATAAATGGTAACTAATTCAGTATTAATAATGACCTAATGAATGCATTAAATAATTAGATAATGTAAAAATCATACAACTACATTAAATCAAATAATTGGAATTATCAAAAAATAACTATAAAATAGTTTAAAGATAGGAGAGATATCTATATTTAAATAAATAAATAAATACTTAGTAATAATGATAAAGATAGAACTATGAAAGAAAATAAAATTAGAACCAAGAATAAATGGTAACCAATTTTGTATTAATAATGACCTAATGAATGCATTAAATAATTAGATAATGTAAAAATCATACAACTACATTATTTATATATTTATAGATTTTTATATAAATGATGCATATATCTAACATTAAGACGCATGATAATCTTAATGATAAAACTCTTAATAGAATCGGGGGAGAATGTATAGCCGCTCGATATCTATATCTATAAATAATATTATATCAAACAGGGGATTCTACCAAACACCGGAAGAAAACAACCAGGAAGGGCGACAAAGAGACACACGAGGCGAAGAACACGAGAAGAAACTAAAGGAAACCTAAGAAGACAGGGCGGGGATCCAACACCTACTTACCTTCCAGCCATCATCTCTGTTGAGATTGTCAGGCCTCTTTTCAATTTCTAAAGCTTCCCTTAACTTACGATGATGGAAATGAGATACCTTAGCAATAACCTTGGCATCCTCCATACAGACATGATGTCTGGTCTTGTCCACATGCTCTGCTAAGGCTGAAGATTTGGTCCTTCCATGCCTCAGGTCAGCTGTATGCTCGCATATTCTTTGCCTTATGGAGCGCCCTGTTTCTCCTATATAGGGCGTCCCACAGGAGCAAGGAATCAGATACACACCCTTCATGTCCATAGGGTTGACCGGATCTTTCACTGACCGAAGGGAATTACGAATGGTTTTGAGGGGCCTAAAGGTTGAGGGAATATCAAACCTTCTGAGGATTCGAGCAATCTTGTCTGTGGTCCCTTGGATATAGGGAATATGGACACCTAGCTGTCGTTCCTTAGGTTCCTTCTTCTTAAGCGCATTCCTATAGGCTGTAAGGAAAGCTTTCCGACCTAGGTGCCTACCATATCCGTTTTCCACAAAGACATCCAGGAGGTGGGATCTCTCTCTATCCAGGCTCTCCTTATCCGAAATCCTCAGGGCACGAGTGGCCAGGGTGTTAAGAACCCCCATCTTCTGAGCAGGGAAATGGTGGGAATCAGCGTGAAGATACTACTCCGTGTGCGTTTTCTTGCGGTACACAGAGTGGGAGAGGGAGCCGTCCTCCTTCTTAGAGATAAGAATATCCAGAAAAGGGAGGCTGCCATTGACCTCTTTTTCCATGGTGAACTTTATAGCTGAGGACTGGCCATTGAGGTGATTGAAGAGATGGTTCAGCTCCTCATGGCCATGGGACCAGATGACATTAGTGTCATCTACATACCTTTTCCAAAGTTTCGAAGGGAGACACGCTGAGGCTAGAGCTTTGGCCTCGAAATCCTCCATAAAAAGATTAGCAACAATCGGGGAGAGGGGGGAACCCATGGCAACACCGCAAGTCTGCTCATAGAACTCACCTTCGAAACAGAAGAAAGTGGAAGTGAGACAAACCTCTACCAGATGAGCGGTATCTGGATCAGTTAGGCGATAGATCACTTCCAAGGCCTCCTTTATAGGGATGCAAGTGTATAAGGAGACTACATCAAAGCTGACAAGGATGTCTTCTGGATCCAGCCTAATGTCCTTGAGATCCATAATGAAGGAGGCAGAGTCCTTCACGAAGGACTCAGTGCGACCAACCAGGGGTTTAAGCTTAAGAGCCAGAAACTTGGCTAGAAGGTAGGTCAGACCTCCGATGGTGTTGACAATAGGCCTCATAGGAGCCCCTTCCTTGTGAATTTTAGGCACCCCATAGATTCTAGGAGCAATGGGATTGCTTTCAATGAGCTTGCGGGATAGGGAACTCACAGAGCTACTAGATTTGATGGCGTGAGCCACAGCTTTAGAGATTTTCTTCAGAGGATTCTTGGCTAGCTTTTTATAACTGCCGCTGTTGTGAAGATGCTCTAACATCTTCTTACGGTAATCCTCCTTGTTGAGGATGACCATTGCTCCTCCCTTGTCCACCTTAAGGACAACAATCTCCTCATTCTGATTTAAGCACTTAAGGGCAAAGGACTCCTCCTTACTGAGGTTCCTCCGAGGGGGTTTAGCCTTCCTGAGGACGACAGCACAATCCTACCTGATAGTGTCCTTAATATTATCAGGAAGATCTTTAATACCATGCTCCACGTCACAAATAATGTCATCATCAATAGTTGGTTCGAAACGCGTCGAGAATGATCGTTTTCATGTGATTTTATGCCGAAGCTCTTCTTTTAAAATATTTTTACTTTCTTAATTGCTCATGCACATTGAAACATATGATTAAGCATGATAAGTGTGCTTGTATCCAATCAACTTTATACTTTAGCAACCTTTCTTCTGCTTACCCATTACTTACCCTAACATTTTTTCTTCATTTTGGTGGGTGCACTTAAGCTAGAAAACCCTTTTGTTTCATTTTCTTTTATAAATTAAACTATCTAATTCTAACCTTAAATCTTCCAAGGGCTCATATTAAGCTAATAAGCTCCTTATATTTTCTCTACCTATATAATGATCTGCAAAGATTAAGTTGTTTGGTCAGATTTTATTCTCTAACTATAAACATAAAATTCAAAGCATGAAATAGTCAAGATTAAGCAGTTTTACTACCATGGGTTGTGGCATGTATGACAAGATGCACACAACCATTATTTAAGACAATAAAGCAGTAAAATAGTAGTGACATTTAGACTTGCACACTTTCATGATCTATTTTTGTTTTTGGGGTTCATATATTTTCATTTTTTGATCTTTTCTTATTCTTTTTTCCCTTTGATATTTCTTTTAGGACATACCCTATTTACATTTTTTAATATTTAATAGGGAAAACATTTGTAGAAAGCAAAGGGATGTACAATATTACAAGGCTTAAACTTAGCCAATTCAAAATTATGAATCCTATCACTATAGGACTCTAACAGGACCATTTCTTGCAATATGAAAATAGAGAAATCAATGATCAAGCTCAAAATAATTTTCTCATGAGTTTTCTCGATATACAATTGTCTTCGACATCCTTAGGGACATGATGTGAGAAACCTGGGGAGATAGATGCTTGAATAAAAATATCTCAACACTAAGGCCACTCATCCCAACAATAAAACTAAAAAGGGAAAACCAAAGTTGGCTCATCATGTTCAAATTTTATGCACCTTGAATATGATTAAGGAATGACAACAGGAAGATCTAATGATGGATCAAATACGTAATAATCATGTTTTCTTTATTATATGGAGTGAAAGGAAAGATAAGGTCATTTCCAAAATCATCATCAGTATCGTAGATTAGACCCTTGTAAAAATGATAACTACTCATATCCCACTTCATTTCTTTGATATGCAAGAAATAAAAAATGTTAACCTCCAAGGAATTGATGGGTTCACTCTTTTTCAAGCTCTATAGGAAGTATATAATCAAGCTTAACATCCATGGAAGGGTGGAACTCATCTCAAATTCACTTTCCAAAGTTTCATCTTCATCATCACCATGCTCCCTCTCAGGACCATCTTCAAGACCACTTTCAGTGTGTTCACCGTGATGATCAAAAACATATTATTCCTTTTTCTCATAGTGACTTTATTCATCACAACATTGATTTATTTCATCAATAAAAGGATCAAGGTTTTATAGGGTGATTTTTTCTTTAGGATGGAAATGATGTTCTTTAAATTATTCACCATAATTTATGGGTGCGTTCTCTTGGAGAGCCATGGTCAAGTCTTGAAGGATAAATTGAAAATGACATAGTGGTCTACAACACTTGAGAAATTCTTCAATGAATACCTTAATGGAAGGGACAATTTTAGGTCGAAAATAACCTATAATCCAGTATATTTGATCACTCTAAATGGAATTAATTATAAACCTCATCAGTGCACCCTCATGAACCATGTTTCACTCCAAAACACAATTGGTAAATATTGCAACATGATCCATAGCTAAAGAATTATCACAATCGAATTTTGGGAATTTTCATAGAACTTGTATCCCATCAATTTTGATATCCACAAATATCCTTCATATCCAAACAAGGGTACATTTAATGTAAACCCAAAGCAACCGTCACCTTGGTTTTTTGCATAAAAATCAGATGTGGAGTTACCAAGGTGAAATTAAAATTCCTTAAAAGATTGTTGCTTCCCTCTACAAGCATTGAAATATTGAGGCTCAATGAAGAACTAGGGATCCATTCTTCCAACATAGTCGGTATATGAGCATACTTATCCTTCTCTATGGGATAAGATAAACTAATAAATTTAAGCTCAAACATCGGATAACGAGGAGGTTGACTCAATTCCTTCTCGATAATGACACAAAGGATGTTTTCATAAAATCTAACAGGTCTTATAGAATGGCTCTCTACACATCAATGAGTTGTGGTTGACTATCCTCACACTCACTACCCCTTGTTGTTTATGGAATTTCACTAAATGGAGGCTTCATGATAAATAGGTCACCTATAAGAGATATTCCAGGCTTAGAGGTTTATGATGCCATAATAGGCTCCTAAGCGATGGCTCTACATAGGTAAAAATATAAATGAATGATAATAAGAAATTTTCCTCCCTTTAGAGAGACAAAGTTAGGACACGTTAGACCTACAACTTGAGTAATGACATGAAAAATGGAATATCCTAAGGTTAAGGTGCCAAGAAAAAGGTTTCCAAAAATTAATATTAGCAAGCTAATGGCATATGAAGCCTTCAAGAAGTCCTCAAGTTGAAGCTTAACCAAACTAGGGTTTATACTAAGTGTTGATGCTACTGGACCCACCAACATGTCAAGGGATCTCCCCAGTAAGAACTCCCAATTAGACGTCAAACCATTTGGTGTAGGAGTCCTAGCAGTGGGTCGTATGGTAATGCCTTGACCATGATTTCACACAGAGGCAAGTAATATAACTCTGTTGGTAGCAAGGGTGTGACAGTTGTAGTGAGTCAAGGAAGGTGCATGAGAGGTTCTAACACATGGGGGTTGAGATGAGTGCACCCCTTGGAAACCTGTGATAGCACTCGGCTTGGAAGGGAACACACGAGCAAAGAGACATCACAACATGGAAGGAAAGTTAGCGAGAAATCCAAAGTGATGGTTTAACCAACAATACATTTCAAAAAGATTCATACATACTTGTATAGAACAGTCTATACATGCATACATAAGAAAACAAATACATATATCATTTAGAGTAAACTAGATAACATAGAATACAATACAACATATGCATGAAACATGTTGGCTCTTATTATATAAAGAAGTGTAAGCTCCAATCATAAAATACATCCATGTACAACCACTAGTCCTGATAGTGGAACATTACAGCCACAACCACCTACCCGTCCAAAGAGATGTACTAGCTCTGTGTAGTGGAGCAACCAAGGATCATTACAATATTGTCCAAGCTCTCTCCAAGATAGTATTATCAGAATCTTGGCTAACCAAAGGCCTATACAATGAGTTATGAGGGACTATTTATGGCAAAGGGTGGGGTGACCCTTGGCATTCCCCTTTGTGATAGTTCAACTACCCTCATGACTCTTCATCTACTCTATGACTGTTACATCCAACTATCAACACTTAACTTACACTTGACAAGACATTACATTAAAATCCACATGTGCCCATGTGAAACAAAATGGCTTGAGAAAGCCATGCTAGACATTACTCTGACTTAGGCAGCTGTGGAAGTCCAACTCCTCAATATCCTCATGCTGATTGACAGTAACATACTTATGCCAATATTGGTAGTCCTTGATGGTGTTTGTGTGCTTCATGGTAAAATCTATCTAAAACCCAACTCTTTCCTTCGTAGCATCTGGGTACACTGCTCGGGCTCCTCTATCTAACTCGTTTGAAAGCATGCATATCATTGTCTTCACTGTGGCCAAACCAGCAACATACTTGTGCATGATGTCTGCACTAATGGGCAAGTCTAGGATGGTGGCAGTGCACATCAACTTGTTGAAGTATGAGTTAAGCTCTAGCTAGAACTATGGTTTGTTTGTGCCTGGGTGAGAGTCCCAATATATGGGATCGCATGTGTGTGCACCACAAGATCCATAATCTTGAATACTTGTGCATGGGAAGCCTATATAGTAGTGATGAGTTGCGGGAGCTCTTCATAGTTCCAGATCTAACTCTAGATACATGCCTTTAGCTCGAATGCATTGGCCCTCATCATCTTAGGCAAGTGAAGTGGGGCTCCCTTGTATTTCATTGTCCATGTTTTCATGTCATCAACAACAACATGCAAGTTCATCATGATAAGTTCTCCTCTAGCACATCGTTGCTACCATCTGTTGAGATGGACAACTGCCTTATGCATGGTACCAAACTTGGAGTACAATGCTCACATAGCTGTATCAAGGGACAATGCTTCATCTACTATTTCCTTCTTCAGTTCAGCTCAGGGATGTTGTCACCAACTCTCCTCCTTGCTTGGCCATCTCTAGTTCCTTTGTCATTCGCTCATTCTCAGCTATTAGAAAGTGAACACTTGAGCTAGTGGCTTCAACATACATTATGGTTGCATTGGCCAAGGCTTCTAGATGTTTGCACACATGAGTCACGATTAGTAATTCCTTAACTTGCACATGATATGTATGATCCTCTGGAGTTGACACTCTATGATACTACACAACTCTATGTTGAGATTCATCGAATGAGATGTTGTGAATCTATCCTTCTGGCTGATCACCAAGGATCTCAGTGGCTGCTTGATCACTTTAGACTTTCTCATCATCTAGATGTGGTGAAGTGGGTAAGTTGACCTCTCAGTGATGAGGCATGAGGTTAGTTCCCTCTTCCAACTCTTGGTGCTCCATGTATGCATCCAACTATTGAACTACTTAGTCTACCTCATGAGCGAAGTCTTTCTCCTATGATGGTTCACCCTGTCTACCTAGGACCAACTATGCTGATGAATCAACTACTTGTATGGGCATTTTTTTCATTTGTTTGCACATGTTGTGCCCCCTGCTATACCTACTATTGTTGTGCTTCCCTCTCCTCTTTGCGTAGCTCTTATTCCTTTCAGATTTGCTCCCTCAACTCCCTCAACTCCTTCTCTGCTTCTTCCATTCTTCTCTTATCCCTCTGCCTCTATGCAATTTGCATGTTGTGCTGGTGCCTCTTTGCTTCTATAGCCATAAATTCTTTCTCTACTAATGGATATGCTCAAAACTTGTAGATTTTCGCCTCCTCCATGCGATCAACAATCTTCCTCTTACCTTTGTCGCACACTGGTATGATTGCCTCTGGTGCTACTGTTGCTAGTGCTATTGGTGTTCTCCATGATGCAGCTTCATGTTGCTTCGATAACCACTCCACAGTGAAGCCAACCTATTCATTGGGTCTAAAGAAACTGTATCAATATCTCCATGGGTCCTCCTCAGCCCAATCGAATGCCTCGTGGATCTAGTTGAACTGTACTCTCATGCAATGATCCTCCACAATGCAATGTGGGTCATATGGATTGTAACTTCGGAGGTTGAATGGATACTTATTCCTCTATTCTACTTTGACATCCACTTTCTTGATACTCCAGATCTCAAATAACCCAATCCATAAGGGAACAATGGGCCAAGGTGCCTTCTTCTTCCTATGCAGTCTAGCTGTCAATATTGTCGAGATGTGATATGTTACTTCCTACATGATGAGTATGTCCAAGGAAAACTTCGATAGAACATGCAGAGGCTTCTCTGCATTGAACATTTGGATGAAGATGTTGGATGGTGAGGCATACCAATCAAAAATGTCTATCAGTGCCTCCATTGCTTCCTTTAACATGCAGGGTGGATCATGTTCGAATATCATCTTGTAAACTGGGGTGAAAAAATCTTCAGACAACCATGTGATTACACCTCTGAAGCTACATTCGGACAACAACTTGAAGTATGTGTTCACAATAATCTCCATCAGTGACCATGCCCACTCCAAGCCTGGGAACTCCTGTCAGGAATAGATTGCATATAAGATGTAGGCAGACATGTAAATATCTGCATGCATACCTTGGGGTGACTATCAAGCCTTTGCTACTTGTTCCTTCAGCTGATGAGCCAACATGCCAGAATAGTTACAAGGTTTTCCTTCTCTTGCTAGTTGGTCCAGCGCGATGACCCAACTTTATGGGAAGGTTTCCATGCTTTCTTGGCCATTTAGTTGACATGAAAATATGACCAAGTATTGGCATGCCTTCTATAGTATCTTTGTCTTGTAGATCTGGTTGGGTGTCAACCTAAATCAAACCTCCTCCTTTACCCAGTTCTTCAGAATGTCTCTAGAGTTAGCACTACTGTTGGGTAAGTTGAAGGGAGTCTTCATGATAGTCGCGGACTCTGACATTTGATACATCTTATCATAATCTTGTGTCTAGAAGGTTGTAAGCTCCATCCCACTGACACTTCTCAAGGTCATTGTCTTGAGATCAGTGTGAGAGACGATCCAGTGTATCATGTCTGCACTTGGGAACACAGGGTATCTGCATGAAATCCAGTACAAGCCGAACTTGTGAATTTTCACATACACCTAAAGGTCTTCGAGGTCTTCCTCAAAAGTGTCTGCAAATGCTTCATTCACCTCTTGCCACTTTAGTTTTATGTCCTTTTATAGAAATGATTCGGTATCTTTGCTGGGCATGGAAACCCCCCAAGGCAGGTTTTGGGTCCTAAAGCCCAAGTTTTGACTAAATATTTTTGTAAAAGCTTCGCGAATTGTGGGCGCAAAGTGCAGAATCATAATAGAGTCACAGGGTTGTTCGCCCTAGTTTTCGTAATGTAATGTCAGTTGGATAGACCTACCCATGGTCTGCAGACCATAGGATTGTATAAATAGAGCCTAGAGGCTCTAAGTGTATAAGATAACCAATATTGAAGAATAGAAGAGGATGAGAAGTCTAAGTGATTGAGTGAAAGTGTAAAGTGTGTCTTTGGGTCATAGAGTAGGGAAAGGCTCTGCATCTGAGTGTGTAGAGGCCTAGTAGTTCGTAGCTGAGTCTGTGGACCCCTGCAACTGAGTGCGCAGGGTAGGTCAAGTCTATAGCCATTGGAAGAATCAATAAAGAGAACTTTTACCATATTTATGTGCATCTTTTCTTGTTTTCATATATGATTGGGTATAATTTGCAAGTATATTGTTTATATGTTGCACGAACTTATTTGAATGTTTTATTAATTATAACATAAGACATCCAAGTACATGAAGGTAATTAACTAATGTAGGAAGATGAGTAAGATCTTAGGTAATAGCGTAGAGTGTGGCTCTAGCAGCGCGGAAGCTCAAAAATCCCTAGATAGGGTTGCGTGAAGGAAGTGTATCAGGGCGTGAGGAACAGGGAAGTGCAAAAAGCGACCTGTGCGTAGGGACAAAGAATGAGACCAGTTGAACCTCTCAGATATCTCAAGGGTGTGGAAACCTAGTTCTTGCACCCTCCCATACTACCTCGGGTGAAACCTTAGCCTGTATGCCACATACTATTGCCGAAAGGGCCAGTAGTACAAGGATTTGTTTGGCTAATTAACTCTGAACCTGGGTCAGGCCCCAACAAGCCAACAAATGGTTTCGTTTCCGGGACTGGGATCTACATAGATATGTCTGATGTCGTATCACTGGAATCCAACAAAGAAAGGAATTGATGATTGGATAGAGAGGAATATTCATGAGTTCATGGCACAGGAAAATAGGAATCCACAACTATCAAAGGAAGAGTAGTTAGACTACTACTTATATACAGAGATCCACGAAATTTTCTTTGCATCATTCCTTACTGAGTTGTACAAGTGGATCACAAAGCTAGAAAATAGCCAAGGTAGGTGTAAACTCGACAAACCAATTGTTTGGTCTCCAGAATTGGTGGGTAGAGTGGAAGCATCAGAAGATAAGATACGTTGTTGATCACTAGCTTGATCGAATCATAGGAGGATTCATCACTGAATTCATGGTAGATACTTCGGTTAGTTATTACGAGGCAAAATGATGCTTCCTCAAGGGACGACAAGGTAAGTACGTTAAATCTTTGAACACTTGGATTAAAATGCTATTGTGAAAAATGGGTTATGCCAATAAATTGATGTTTGGGGCTACATGAAGTGGGAGAATCTGCAGAAATGAAGGTAGCACAGAACTAGAGACTAGCCCCTTGATTTCACCTCCATGAGGGGGTGAGGAAGAGCTCACGAAGGTCTCACAAAGAAGTGCGATCAATCTGATAAGGCAAAGAATTTTGCACATACTTCCTCCACCCACACTACTGGTAGTTTCACTGTCTTCACCCCCGTCTTTGCCCATACCATCACCGCGAAGTAGTATGGTAAGCATGATAAGATACCAGTGTTCAAGGGAGTAGGGAATGAAGAATTGGATCACTTCTGGTTTGTGCTAAAAGCAGTATGGGAAGCACAGGGAGTCATGAACAAAAATATAAAGAAGGCAACATTCGTTAGAGCTCTACAGGATCACACTCTGACCTGGTACATTAAGCATTCAAATGACAATCCAAATATGATGATCGCAGATATCCAAGTGGTGTTAAATAAAGAATTTAGTAGGCCAAAGCTGGAGACACAGTCGATCATTGGGTTCAAGGAAATCACAATGCTACCAGGCGAGACCCCGTGGGAGTTGGATCAAATATTGAAGTGCACAATTCGTCAAGCGAACATGACATTAATAGATGGGCAGCACCATGAATGGTTTGTAGAATCATTAACACCAAATCTATGGAAAGCACTATCACAACAGAGCCTAAGCACTCAAGTGAATACCTTGGAGGTTACGATGAGGTTGCACGGGACCCCGATATAAGATCCCAACCTGGGAGTTCAGCAGATTCATGTGCAACTGAAAAACTTGTGCCTAGAGATACAGAGTTTGAAATAAGACAGGACAACCCGCCTAGAGATGCATGATGAGGTATGGTACGTAAAATGCAAGGGTCAAGGGCATGACAAGGACCACTGCTAGGTGTTTGTGAATTACCTTGTATGAGGAGGGCCAATGCCACTAAGACCATAGGCACAAGCAAGACCAAGTGCGGCACCTACATTATGGTGCACAATTAACAACAATTGTTCTGTAATTTCTATAGGTTAGTAGGACATAATGAGTGCACCTGTAGAAGTTATGAGCTAGTGATGGATCTAACTCCTACCTATAGAGTTTATGTGAAAACACAACCCCTCGATCAAAATGCAGGAATGGTACGCACTGGATTTCAGGGGCGTGGGCGACGTGGAGGTGGAGGGGGACCAGGAAGAGGTCATGGAAAGCTGATATGTTACAATTGTGGAGGGCCAGGGCATTATGCCTGCAATTGTACGAATCCAACTTGATCATCATGCTTGTATTTTACATTGTTTGATCATGAGATGAAGGACTGTATGACTCTGATAGCGAGGTTACGTAATAAAGGAGCACTCCAACCTCCCCCGACTCAGAACCTGCAAATGATGACGTTTGAGCCGCATGAGGAAGACCCTAACATAAACATTGTGCTCTGAAGTGGAACTATGATAGGAGATGACAAGTGCAAGCAACCTGAAGAAAGTAACTGGGTTCTCAAGGCTCCAACGAAGGAACTAGAATTTGATTTGGGGTGCACTAAGGAGACTTTCATGGAAGGTAAGAGGAGCTTTGTTGATGCGTCCACATTAAGAGGTAAAGACATACTGGAGTTGTAAATGGACCCATCGATGCTCACTACCTTCTTGGAGACATGCATGAAGTTGTTGCTTGATAACAAGGCTATAAAGGGGCTACAAGAATTCATAACTAGATGCGCTAGGACTGCACTGGGAGAACCGTGTATAGTATAGAAGCTCGGGAAGTACATGACATGAGTAGGAAGAGAGATGAGATTGACTACACAGATTGGAGAATATGAGATGGACCAAGTGATTTTGGATCTAGGATTAGACGTGAATGTCCTACCAAAGAAAACATGGGAGTGTGTGGATAGGCCTATGTTGCAATTGTCTCCTATCCAACTATGAATGGAAAACCAACAAAATATCCTACCTATGGGGTGATTGCAGGGAATCATAGTAGATATCGAAGTAGCAAGTGTGCCAGCAGATTTCGAAGTGATAGATATTGTTGATGACAATAATCCCTACCTCGTACCATTGGGAATAGATTGGGCCACTAACATGAATGGAGTGATAAATCTAAAGAAGCACAATATGATCTTTGAGGAAAGGTCTCTATGCATAGTGGTACCTTTAGACCTTGCAGAAGGATCACGCTACACGGAGCCAGTGCGCGACTACAACAACGATGACGATCTGGACTGCATCTACAAGATAACCATGTGGGAGAAAGACTGGGTAAATCAAACCGCGAATGGTTGAATCTCATGGGAGTGCGAAAACTACTGCACATCAGATTATAACAAGGAGATAGAACGATGGAAGAACCGGTTACACGAGGTAACCACACTCAACTGTAATATGATGATGAGGTTGCTGCACTGTGTAGCAATAGAGGTAAGAGATCTGCCTACGTATGATGGGTTAAGTGAGGTGGATGAATTCTTGAACAAATTTGAAAGAGAAGTGTCAAAACAGTAGTATTTTGACGCTCTGAAATGGGAACTGTGAGCTACACCTACAAAATTTTGGGGTACGCACCAAAGAAGTTTTGAGGACTGGTGCAACTATAGAAGAATAATGCACACACAATTTGGGAAGCCTCTAATGCGATTAATAAACACGATGGTTGGACGAAGTGGCCTATGCACCCACTTATCTAGGTGGATACAGGAATATGGTGCGAAACCTACATGAATGCACACAGTCCTCACAGTAGGAGACACGATCAGTAAGCAAGTGCGGGTATGACAATGACGTGAATGAACCCTCTAGTTGGGACCACAAAGTATGGAAATACCAAGTGTGCAGAAGGATATCCACGCATAAGCCTTTAATAAAGTATGCAAAACACTGAACAAGGTCCACAATGTGAAGCACACTGATTGGGACCTTTGCGTACCAGTGGTTTTATGGGCTTATAGAACCGTGTGCAAGAACCTAACTACGCAGGAACTACCAACGCTGGAGTATAAAGAAAATGTTGTAAGCCCTATAGTATATGAAGAGCTTAGAATGCACATGATAGCACTGGTAGATACAACGGTTCACGAAACCTTGGAAGAAGAAATCCAACAGGGAAACTCTAGGCTCCAAGAACTTGAAGAAGAAAGGGTATGATAAAGGAAGAAAAGCACTTTGGTAGACACGAAAGTCATGAAGCTAGAGGATGAGATAAAGGAAGATTTTCTCGGTAAAAACACTAGGGTGATAAGGCATGATGTGCATGATCATGAGGACAAATTTGAGGCCTATCGTCATGAATTGATTAGTCTGATGCCTTGGCTTGGGCTGCACATTACTAAGTGAGTTGACCAGGGTAGCGCATTTCTGATGATAAAATGTGCGATGATGGTCGTAACAATAAAAGGTGGGTATTTCCCAGGAAACGTGATGGATGACAAGATGAAACTTTACATAGGTGGTGCGACCACCTGACTAGCCAAGGGAAGTATAGTATTAGTGCTCCAACCAATTGAAAGGAAGTGCAGCACTATAAATTATTCTACCCAAGAGATGTGCGATGTTGGAGATGTGCGCAGAAGCAAAGAGTCACAAGGTCTGCAACCATGCATGGGGGGTTGCACTACTGCACAGGTTGGCCAGAAAGTGACCGTTGAAGTCACTATTCATGATGGGATGCTCAACTTGAGACCAAATGGAGCGGGTGGCAGGAATTTAAGACACGATTTAAGGGCAAGATTTAGGAAAATCTGCCGCCAAGGGAGGATTAATGAACCGGATTTGGGGCAAATGGTTAAATTCAAATTTAAAAAGCACTATAAATTACAAGGGGTTGCCCAGCAAACAACACCTAGTCATTTGCAAATTGAGCGATTAAGCAGAGCCCTGTTTGTTTTGTGCCAAGCGTCGATAGAGCCCCTGAGTTCACGAGTTATATATTTCTGGACAAACATGATAGTAGTAGCTGAGGAAATTATGGAAATAACCAAATTGACCGCCGAAGAGGCTGTGCATGCCCTGACTGTGGGGAATGCTCTAGAAGGCACTAGGATTGTGGCGGAAATCTCGAAATCACCACACACTCCAAGACCCAAGAAGGACAAACAAGCAATGGTTCCCATACGTGTGTCCCCAAGGAACTCGCTGCACACCAAGTTGTCAATGGAGGACAAGGGGAAAGCCATCACCATAGAGACTGATGAAGACAAAGAAGACTTGGAGGATCTAATTATCGAAGAGGATGAGGACGAAGGCATGGAGGAGGAAACTGAGCGTACGCACCCCTCGATGAAGCTGCCCACCTATGTCCCCCAGCGGAAAGGGAAGGAGAAAGTGCTGAAGGAACTTGACGAGATCAAAAGCTCTCTCCAGACGCCGCTCCTCCCAGATAACATTATTTTTGAGGGCACGCACCCGGAATGGGTGTCGAGCTTAAAATTCGAAGATTGGGACCTCGCCGACTGTGAGAAGTTCCCTCATCTTGAAACCTCACACCTCATGAAGCCCAAGCAAAACACCACGGTAGGGGTTATAGAATTAGAGCCGTGTAAGTGGTTGTGTGGAGTAGAAAAGGCCGTGCTACTTAACTTGCTTTGGGTGCCGCATTTCCACCGTGCCCCAATAACCATTTTCTTCATCAAGCAGCTGCTATGCCTGGTGCATGATGGGTGTTTGTGGCTAGAGGAGCCCATCCCCATGACGACAGACTTGATTCACTACATTTTCTAGCTTCCATGCAAAGGAGAGGACCCCGCAGACATCTCAGAAGGGAAGAGTAGTGACTTGGCCACCACGGAGGCCATGAAGAATAAATACAAGCTGGAAAAGAAGAAAAGGGGCTACGCCATATCCAGCATCAACGATAAAGCAGTGAGACCCAAATACTGGCCCTTAAGGTTATGTGCAAGTGTTGCGCGAATGAGGTACCCCTGTCAGTGGTAGCACTGGATGAGCAGTGCACGGAGGGGTTCCAGTTTAACTAGTCTGAGTTCCTCTGCAAGGAGTTCCTGGAAAATTTCCTAGAGACCCAGGAATAAGGTAAAACATTCAAATATGCATGGCTTCTACTCTCCATAGTGCTCGTGGCCGAGGAACTTCTAGAGAATGGTCAATTCCCCATAATTGATAGGGATCTGTTAGAAGCTGTGAAGTATGCTTCACTCTAGGCCATAAAGTATGCAAATAGGATCTGCAAAAGTAAAATATTTTTGGTGTTCATGGAGATGAACCTTAGAATGGGGATCAACCACAAGCCGCAATTATCACCCACTCTCTACAACAACCTGCAGAGTTTTGCAGAATTTAAAGTAGACATCCATAGCATATAATTCAGAGCACACAAGGACCCAGCCAAACAATGGAGGAAGCTACCCTTTGTAGCCATAGACGATGTCATCTTTAACGTCATGGAGACATGGCCACCAAGGTGGCTCACCCCAAACATCGCGGAGATAGAGAAGTCAGTGGCACAGAGAAAGAAAGAATAGGCCAAACTGTGCATCGCATAGTTGGAAGAAAATAGAAGGAAGGAGGCAGCGACAGCAAAATCACAGATAGCATGGGACGCTGCATAGATAGCAACTGAACAAGAAAAGGTCACAGTAGGAGCAGCAGCGCAGGAGGTAGCCGCGAAGGCACGTGAGGTCCTAACATCATCTCCACATGAGTAGGAAGTAGATGAAGAAGAGGGAGGCATGGACCCACAAACCGCGTCAACATAGTTGAAGCACCAGCACCCAATCGAGTGGATAGGGTTGTGCAAGAAGGTCAAGGCATCAAAGTTGTCTATTGACCCAATCATCCTAACCGAGGGTGATCTACATGACATCGGGGAGACAGTGCGCAATGTCACCTCCGAGGCCCTCCAAAATTTCATGCAAGAGAACCAGATTGTGTTAGGGGTCCCCACAGTGTAGCTACAAGAATTACAGGTATGCCCTCCTTAGGCTAGTACCCTTTCGACCAGCCTCAGAGTCGACACAATGACAACAAAATAGATGTTGCGCGCTTGGTTGACAAATACTATAGTGTTTCCAGAAGGGGCACTAGTAACAACAACTGAGGCTTACAGGCCTACAGTTAGCGCACTAAAGGGTCTTTGTATCAATATGGCTGCCCTCCCGTGGGAGACCTTATACATTTTGGAGGACGGGATAACTACAGAGTTGCGAGCTAGGGAGAGCCACACCCTGCAAGTACTAAGCAAGTAGAAAATCAATATGGAACAATTGAAATTGCAGCGCGATGAAGTGGTGTCAAAGAATCACCAGCTGGTACAGGTAATAGATGAATCTTGTCAAGGCATCCTGAAGCTATCCATCCCAATAGACACTCCAGCAGAGGTGCGCATCCATAAGTTAGCAGCATGGGTGCATGAGGTGTGGGAGGAAATGACAAAGGTTCAGATGGAGCTGAACCTTTAGATTGCCGAGGTACAGTTAAAGACATAGCCATCCACCCCTCTGAAATTCATAGAATAGCATGTTAGCACTATTACAACGGGACTGGATGAGATTGGCAGTTCTGTGCAAGACTGCACCAGCATGTTGGAAGAATCATTTGAGGTCGTCACAAATCTACAGGAGGACCCCAACATCCAGCACTTAGAAATAGAGGTGCAAGAACTCCAACAATAGTATGACAACATCAAAGGAACTGTGCAGATAGTGCTCCTCACTCAAAGGCTCAAACGGATGCAACATGCCAAAGCACAAAAAGAATAAGTGGACACGACACGACACAAGGAAGCAGTACTGAAGGCATGCGTTCAGCTTTGGATTGACGAGGCCTTCACCATCACAACAGAAATTGAAGGCAAGCTCTCACACATGCAGGGGATACACAGACACATGCAGAGAAGCACTTCAGACAACGTGGTCTCGGAATAATGCATTTAGCAGATCCAGCAAGAAGTAGATTAGTTCACTGCCGACCTTGCCACAATTCGAGCAGAGTTGGAAGGACTTCATGCGAAGATATTTGCATCGATAGAGTGACTCGAGGGCAAGTCATGATGTTTGTGTTGGGGGCCTGTTGGGCAGGGAATGCCCCCAAAGCCTTTTTTGGAGCTTAAAGCCCAATTTTTGATTGAATCTTTTTCTAAAAGCTCCGTGAATTAAGGGCACAGAGCGCAAAATCATAATAGAGTCACAAGGTTGTCTGCCCTAGTTTTTGTAATGTAATGTCGGCTGAATAGACGTACCCATGGTCTGTAGACCATAGGATTGTATAAACAGGGTGAGGCTCTAAGTGTATAATATAACCAATAGCAGAGAATAGAAGAGGATGAGAAGTCCAAGTGATTGAGTGAAAGTGTAAAGTGTGTCCTTGGGTCATAGAGTAGGGAAAGGCTCTATAGTTGAGTGTGTAGAGGCTTAGTAGTCTGTAGCTGAGTGCGCAGACCCTTGCAGCTAAGTGTGTGGGGTAGGTCAAGTCTGTAACCATTGCATGAATCAGTAAAGAGAAATTTTACCATATTTCTATCCATCTTTTCCTATTTTAATATATGATTGGGTACAATTTACAAGTATATTGTTTATATGTTGCATGAAATTATTTGAATGTTTTAATAATTATAACATAAGACATCCAAGTATGCGAAGGTAATTAAGTGGTGTAGGAAGATATGTAAGATCTCGGGTAATAGCATAGAGCGTCGCTCTAGGAGCATGGAAGCTCCATAATCCTTGGTTAGGGTTGCGCGAAGGCAGTGTATCAAGATGTGATGAGTAGGGAAGTGTGCGAAGTGACCTACACATAGGGACAAACACTGAGACTAGTCGAACCTCTCAAACATCTCAAGGGGGAAGAAACCTGGTTCTAGCACCCTCCCATACTACTTCGGGTGAGTTCTCAGTCTGCGCCCCGTGGGCTGTTGCTGAAAGGGCCAGTAGTACAAGGATTTTTTTGGCTAATTAACTCTGAACCTAGGTCAAGCCCCAATAAGCCAACAATCTTCATAGATCGATAGAATAGAGGATACTCGCTCAACTGCTTCTGTAGCTACATTTCCATCAGTTTCCTATGGTCTAGCTCTCTTAGAGGCCATTGATCCTATACTGCTAAGAGTTGGATGAACACTTAAAAGATATGGAGACAAAGAAACATGCATGGCAAGAAATATGTCAACAAAAACCAAAGAAAATTCAGGGAATGGCATAGCACATACCTGGGGAACTGATGGGTAAGATTGCACAATTTCTTCTGGGAGGTTGGGTGACTGGTTGCTAAAACTATACAAAAGGTAGTCTGGGCTATCTGGGAGGCAAGACTAGCTGTTGGATTTGTGTAATTCGCAATCTAGACCGGCTGCTGACTACTGGGATTGTGCAATGCCCAATTCCTACTCGAAGTGACTACAGGCTTAGGGGCTGCATTGCATAATTTTCTAGGCCAACATTTGCTGTCCCTTAGAAATGTGCAAAACCGTCATGGAGGATAGTACCTAGGTAGAAATGTGCATTTCTAGAGAGGAAGATAGAGCCTTCCTTCCCCAGATTGAGCAATGTTGTCTAGGTGGAGGCAGAGTCCAGGCCAATGTTGGCCAGACTTGCCGACAAGCAATGGAAAGAAAATATGAAAATGAATGCATGGTGACACTAAGTGAAAACAAAATTGATTGACAGTCCATGAAAACATGAATACTAGATTCAGTAAACAAATCAACATGCATGTGGGTGAAGCAAGTCACTAAATCAGCGACCATTCATGCAAAACAATTTCATGCATACGATAGCAGTGAGATAGCAACGAAAATTGAAACAATACTAGGACAAGCTACTATACATGTAAATGACAGCAAGTGTTCAAAGAAATCAGACAAATAATACTCACACAGGTGAAAACACAAAAAGCAACAGAAATGCGGAAAAAGACAAGCTAAGGTCACTTACCCATGAATATCTGAGTCAGATGTGTCGAAGAGTCTTGGATGTGTTTTGGGCTGTCGATGTGAAAGAATGAGCCCTGATGCGTCAAATAAATAAGTTTTAGCTCATGACGCACATGCCACATATGTAGGAAAAAGTGAAACATGGAGTAAAGTTTCTAAAACAACTTTGCATGTAACCTCCAACTACTAAAAATAGCTCCCTGAATCATGGGATTCCTTTTGCATGTTTCCTTTTTCTATTCTAGGAAAAATTGAGACATGCATGCAAGTCAAGTTTCCTTGGTCTCAGGTGGAATTGGTCAACCAAACTACTCATGCATGAAGCTGCTCAACTCCTGGAAGGAAATGCACATTTCTGGTTGGGAGCTAGGCTGGCTGCCTAGGAGATTGAAATTTCTGGGTAGAGAAGCTAACTGCTGCCCAAGATTGCACAATTCTTGGGCTGAGTAGCCCTGATGGCAAAAATTACGCAATTTTCAATTTGAGGATTGGTTGGTAGAATTGCGCAATTATGGAGCCCAGAAGGCTGCCAGATAAGATTATATAATTTCCGGAGGGAAGGCTGGTTTCCCTCTGGAATTATGCAATTTTTTGGGGGGCTGCTCATCTTGTAGCTAGGCCAAGTCTGGGTTAAGAAACTGTGAGGGGAATGCATCAAGCTTTGATTGATAGGCTACTTTTATGTAGGAAAAACACTAAATCTTGTGTACTTGACAAAGCGAGACAAGGTGCTATGAAAAGTTGGTAGGGAGGCCCCAAAATGAAGCTGAGGAAAATATTTTGGAGGGTGGTTTTAGCCACTACAACACTTGGCGACACACTGGTAGAACTTCAGCTCTCTAAATGGACCTTATTCGTAAAAAACAAGTCTAACACTTGCGGAAGTATTATTCAGTTCTCAGTTTGTCTTGGCTTCACACTAGCTTGATTATAAGGTGTAGCATTTGCTAAGCTCTTGGTCGATTGACATACATTCCAAGCCAAGGAAACATATTTGTTTCAATTGGGGTTGAGGGGTATATTCGTGCACAAGCAGTATAGTCGTCAGAGTCTTAGTTTCATCTCTGGTGTTTCTCCACTACTAACAGACCTGGATAGTACCCAAGCTGAGTCACATAGGAACACAACCATGGCTCCACTGCCAGTGAGCTTGGTTAGTAACCTGGTGGTGTTACTTGCATCACTTCTTTGCACAAGAAGCATTTCTCTTCTTTTGCCTTATTCATTTTCATTTTGAATTTTTTTTCACTTTTCATTTCTTTCATTTTCGTAATTGTGCATAGCACTTATTCATTTCAAGGATGGAAGAGGGATCCTGACTTATTGAGAGAAGAAGAGGTTGTTCTAGCATGGAAGTAGTTTATTACACCTCTAACATGCTTGTTAAGGTTTTCCCCCTCACCTTACTCTACTTGACTGAGATGATAAGGCTTAACCCAAAAACAACCGGCTATAGTAGGTGATACTAATTAGCACACAAGCATTGTGTTTTCACCAAGGTTCACTTTGAACAGTATGTATTTTCCTTCAATGTATCATGAAATAAAAGTAACAAGTTCTTCATACAGAAGCAAGATGACAGATAACCAAGTAGTGATAGTTGTACAAGCCCTCTTAGACTTTACCCAACTTGTTTTAAGAGTCATACATGGTTTCATGCAAAACCATCCTAGGAATGTAACAAGCAAACTAACAAACAAAAAAGAAAAGCAAGAGCAGAAGAAAAAGTGAAAGAAAAATGAGTAAGAAAAAAAGCAAGCAAACAAAGAAATGAACGAAGCAAGTAAGCAAACAAGCATGCAAGAAAACTGACTAAAAGAAGACACTACTCCTACTCCTAAGCTAACGTTGCATGGGCCTGATCACGTGAAGTGATATTTCCAATACAACCACTCACGCATTGGTTGACCCATGTTGTTGAAGGCTTGGTCCACGAGCAACCCAATTGTGTGAACCAATAAGCAAGAAAGATATAACAATGAAGACAACCATAATTCCTATTTCAAAGTTCTCACAGGACATAAGTGAGTGCAAGTGCATGAAAATCAGTTTAGGGACTTATCATGGTGTTGTGTGACACCATGTGCAACTTTGAATCATAAGCACACTCTTGAATGTGACATGCAAGCAAACAAAATAAAAAAAGTAACTTGCATCATGCATGCCTGCTTGCAATGTAAGACTCCTCCAATGCATGAGCGATAGGATCATGTAGTTTGAGTGGAGGAAGCATGATTTGTGTGTAAAATTGATCTTCAATGCATACAGATGAGTGATGAGGAGACTTGGGTGATTGAAAAATTTCTTGATCGAAAGTGAGAGTAACCCCAAGAGAGTGAGGGCCTGACATAAGAATCAACTTGAGCAGAAGTTCCTTGACAATCTTGGGTGTTTCATCTTCATCATTAGACAGATCATCACAAATGGTTGGCTTCGAAAGATCAACTGTGATAGAGTCATGATCATGATAAAATATGGTAGTAAATGGATCACAACCGCCACGATCAAAAAAATCAATGAGCCCATCGGCATCCTCATGATCAGGTGAATCAAATAGAGGGGTAGATAAAAAGCGAACAAACTTATCCTCTATGTTTCCAGAAAAGGCAGATGAAAGATCAAGTGGATTTTCCATGAATAACTTATCATCTCCGTTGTTGAATGATGGACCAAATTTAGGTGTGTCCTATGAGTGATCAACAATGGTTACATCCCTGGATGGGGATACACATGCAAAATTGTCGATGGTAGGTTCACCAAAGATGTCAGGAAAGAACAGAGGAGGCTCGGAGGGAAGGGAGTCATCCTTCGCCGAGTGTTGATGTCTAAGTTCCCACCCATACTCTTCATGAATGATAATGCATGTTGGTTGTGCAACACCAACTTTGTCAATGGCTTGTTCCTCATTCACAACAAGTGTAGAGTCTAGAATGGAATAACACAAGACAGTATCATCCAGAGGAACATCAGACTGTGAAGACAGAGGTTGTAGAACAAGAGGCATATGACAACTTGATGGACTCACAACCAAATCTGCGTGAAAATTAGGCGAAGTGATGTTGGGAGGATGTGAAGGCTGAACAAGTGTGTGAAC
The DNA here is from genome assembly GCA_000404065.3 of Pinus taeda. Classification (NCBI taxonomy): domain Eukaryota; kingdom Viridiplantae; phylum Streptophyta; class Pinopsida; order Pinales; family Pinaceae; genus Pinus; species Pinus taeda. Next base: position 335,627 of record APFE030911279.1, on the reverse strand, counting down.
ATGATCCTCATCATCCCTCGGCAGTGGTCAAATTGTTTGATGAGGGGATGGAAAATAGTCAGTCATGACAGTGATCGCATCCATCTGAGATTTTGCAGCTCCATCACTAAAGAATGTTGATTGAGGGTTGATTTCAAACTTCTTACCGAGACAAGAATATTTCTTAATGAAATACTCGAATCAGTCCCAAAGATAGAGAAATTTGATCTAGCTCCTTGGAATTTGAAACTGCAAGTCACGGAAGCGCTGCCAAAATACATAATCAATTCATGTGGAGCCTTATGTTGTTGTAGAAATTTTTGGTCAAGATGGTTTGGATCAAAATGATAGAAAGTGTCTTCTATAAGATCACATAAGTGCTCAAATGAGTGCACGCTATCAGCTGGTAGGATGAACAATGATCAAAGTGGAGATTCGTGAAGTGTGTATGCAAGAATAAAGCTGGCTTGTTCATTAGAACACCCATCTTCCTCATGAATCATGGAAAGAAAGTCATGTAAGTACTCAAACCAGGCCACTTCACCTTCACCATCATACATGTAAGTGGAAAAGTGATCAAAGAAGTCCCTTGTGATGGTGACATCTTCGTGATTTGAAAAACATCACGGAGGGATAAGAGTGCAAAAAGCCATGAAAGATATGCAAAGTTTCAACACCAGATGAGAGGACACATGTTGTCATCTGGCCCTCCTTCTAGTGCTATAAATGTTGATGGTTCTAGACCCACCAACATGTCAGGGGATATCACTAGTAAGAAGTCCCAATTAGACCTCATTTCATTTGGTCTAGGAGTCCGAGAAGTGGGTCGTGTGGTAATGCCTTGACTGTGATTTCACGTAGAGGAAAGTAAGATAACTCTGTTGGTAGCAATGATGTGACAACTACAATGAGTCAAGGAAGGTGCATGAGAGTTTCTAACACATGGAGGTTGAGATGACTGTGCCCCTTGGAAACCTATGATAGCACTCGGCTTGTAAGGGAACACATGAGAAACTATACATCACAACATGGAAGGCATGTTAGCGAGAAATCCAAAGTGATGGTTAAACCAACAGAACATTTCAGAAAGATTCATACATACTTATACAGAATAGTCTATACATGCATGCCTAAGCAAACCAATAGATATATCATTTAGAGTAAACTAGATAGCGTAGAATACAATACAACATATGCATGAAACATGTTGGCTCTTATTATATAAAGAAGTGTAAGTTCCAGTCATACAATACATCCCTGTCCAACCACTAGGCCCAATAGTAGAACGTTACAACCACAACCGCCTGCTCCTCCAAAGAGATGTACTAGCTCTGTGCAATGGAGAAGCCAAGGATCGTTACAATGTTGTCCAAGCTCTTTACAAGATAGTCTTATCGGAAACTTGGCTGACCAAAAGTATATACAATGAGTTATGCGGGACTATTTATAGCAAAGGGTGGGGTGACCCTTGATATTCCCCTTTATGACAGTTCAACTACCCTCATGACTCTTCATCTACTCTATGACTGTTACATCCAACTATCGACACATAACTTACACTTGACAAGACATTACATTACAATGCACATGTACCCATGTGAAACAAAATGGCTTGGGCAAGCCATGCTAGACATCACTCTAACTTCGAAAACCATGGAAGTCCAAATCCTCAACATCCTCATGTTGATTGACAATAACATACTCATGCCAAGATCGATAGTCCTTGATGGAGTATGTGTGCCTCGTGGTGACATCTATCTGAAACTTGACTCTTGCCTCCATAGCATCTGGGTACACTGCTTGGGCTCCTCTGTCCAACTCGTCTGAATGCATGTGCATCATTGTCTTCAGTGTGACTAGACTAGCAACATACTTATGCATGATGTCTTCACTGATGGGCAAGTCTGGGCCAGTGGCAATGCACATGAGCTCGTCGAAGTATGAGCTAAGCTCTAGTCGGACCTGTTCCTTTGTATTCACCTAGGTTAGAGTCCCAATGGATGGGATCGAATATATGCACACCACAACATCCATACTCTTGAATACTCGTGCATGGGAAGCCTGTATGCTAGTGATGAGCTGCAAGAACTCTTCATAGTTCTATATTTGACTCTGTATACATATCTTCAGTTCGACCACATTCGTCCTCATCATATTAGGAAAGTGAAGTAGGGCTCCCTTTTATTTCATCATCCATGTTTTCATGTCATCAATAGCAACATGCAAGTTCGTCAATATTAGTGCTCTTCTAGTACATCATTGCTACTGTCCATTGAGATGGATGACTGCCTTATGCATTGGAGTACAATGCTTGCATAACCATGTCAAGGGATAATACTTCTTCTAGTATTTCCTTCTTCCATTCAGCTTGAGTAGACGTTGTCACCAACTCTCCTCCTTGCTTGGTTGTATATAGTTCCTTCACCATTGGCTCATTCTCAGCTCTGAGAAAGTGAACACTTGAGCTAGTGCCTTTGGCATACACTATGGTTGCATCAACCAAGGTTATCGAATGTTTTCACACATAAGTCACGGTCACTCATTCCTCAACTTGCACAGGAGATGTATGATCCTCTGGAGTTGACATTCTGCGAGACTGTACAACTCTATGATTCATCGAATGAGATGTTGTGCATCTCTCCTTCTAGCTGATCAACAAGGATCTCAGTGCCTCCTTGGTCACTCGAAACTTTTTCATCATATGGATGCATTGAAGTGGGTGAGTCGACCTCTTGGTGGTAAGGCTTGAGGTTGCTGTCATGTTCCAGCTCCTGCTGCTCCATGCCTGCATCCAACTGTTGAAGTGCCTTTTCTACCTCATGAGTGAAGTCTTGCTCCTATGATGGTTCACCCTATCTATCTAAGGCTAGTTGTTCTGATGAATCAACTACTTGTACGGGAACTATTTCATATGTTTGCACATGTTGCACCCCCTATTGTACCTGTTGTTGTTGCACTTCCCTCTCCTGTTTGTGCAGTTCCTTCCAAAGTTACTCCCTCAACTCATGCAACTCCTTCTCTACTTCTTCTCTACCTCTACTCAATTTGCATGTCACATTCATGCCTCTTTGCCTCTATAGCCATAGCTACTTTCTCTACTAATGGATTTGCTAGAAACTTTCAACTTTACTCCTCCCCCATGAGATAAAAAATACTCCTCTTAGCTTTGTCACCCACTGGTATGATTGCCTCTGCTGCTACCACTGGTGGTGCTTCTAGTACTCTCCATGATGCTACTTCATGTTGCTTCGCTAACCACTCCATAACGAAGCTGACATATTCAGTGGGTCTAGAGAAACTATAGCAATATCTCCATGGGTCCTCCTCAGCCCAATGAAATGCCCCGTGGATCCAGTTGAACTGTACTCTCGTGCAGTGATCCTTCACAATGCAATGTGGGTCATATAGATTATAACTTCAAAGGTCGAATTGATACTTCTTCATTTTTTCTACTTCAAAATCTGCTTGCTTGATACTCCGGATCTCATATAACCCAATTGCAACGGAAGAGCATGCCAAGGTGCCTTCTTCTTCGAGTGAAGTATAGCTCTCAATCCTACCAAGATGTGATATTCTACTTCTTGCATGAGAAGTATGTCCAAGGAAAACTTCACTAGAACATGCAGAGGCTTCTCCGCACTGAACATTCAGATGAAGGTGCCTGACAGCGAGGCATACCAATCAGTAATGACAATCAGTGCCTCTGTCACTTCCTTTGACATGCAGGGTGGATCCTGTTCGAATATCATCTTGTAAAATGGGGTGACAAAATGATCAAATAGCGATGTGATTACTCCTATGAACCTACATTCAGACAACAACTTCAAGTATGTGTTCACAACAGTCTCCACCAGTGACCATGACCACTCCAAGCACGGGAACTCCTATTGGGAACAGATTGCATCTAAGATGTAGGTGGACATGTAAATATCTACATGCATATCTCTGGGTGACTGTTGAGCCTTCATTACTTGTTCATTTAGCTGATGAGCCAACATGCCAGACCCATTACATGGTTTTCCTTCTTTAGCCAGTTGGTCTAGCATGATCACCCAACTTTGTAGGAAGATTTCCTTGCTTTCTTGGCCATACAGGAGGCATGTAAATATGACCAAGTATTGATATGACTTCCACAATATATTCATCTTGTATATATGGTTGGGTGTCAGCCTGAATCAAGTCGACTCCTTTACCTAGTTCTTCAGAATGTCTCTGGAGTTAGCAATGTTGTTGGGTAAGATGAAGGGAGTCTTCATGATAGTTGCAAGCTCTGAGATCTAATACGTCTCATCATAATCTCATTCCCAGAAGGTTTCAAGCTTCGTCCCTCTAACACTTCTCAAGGTCATCATCTCGGGATCAGTGTGAGAGACGATCCAGTGTATCATGTTCGTGCATGGGAACACCGGGTATCTGCATGCAATCCGATACAAGCTGAACTTGTGAATGTTCAAATACACCTGACAATCTTCGAGGTCTTCCTCAAATGTGCCTGAAAATGCTTCATTGACCTCTTGCCACTTCAGTTTGATCTCCTTGTCTAGAAACAATTTGGTATCTTCATGGGTTGGTAGACTAGAGGACATTCACTCAATTGGTACTCTAGCTGAATTTCCGTCAGTGTCATATGATCCAGCTCTCTTGGAGACTATTGTTCCCATAGTGCTAAGAGGCGGATGGACAGCTAAAAGATCTGGAGATAAAGAAACATGCATGGAAACAAATATGTCAACGAAAACCAAAGCAAATTTGGGGAACGACATAGCACATACCTGGTGAATTGATAGGAAAGATTGCGCAATTTCTTCTAGGAGGCTGGGTGACTACCTGCCAGAACTAGGAGGTGAGACTGGCTGCTAGATTTGCGCAATGCACAATCTAGACTGGTTGCTAACTATTGGGATTGCGCAATGCACAATTCCAGCTGGGAGTGACTGCAGGCTCAGGGACTGCATTACACAATTTTTTGGGCTAGCAATCATTGTCCCTTAGAAATGCAGAAAATAGTCTTGGAAGATAGTGCCTAGGTAGAAATGTGCATTTCTAGAGAGAAAGGCAGAGCCTTCCTTCCCTAGATTATGCATTGTTGTCTCGGTGAAGGCAGAGTCCGGGCCAAGTTTGGCTAGACTCGCCGATGGGAAACTGAAAGCAAATATGAAAATGAATGCATGGTGACACTAAGTGAAAGCAAAAGTGATTTACAATGCATGAAAACATGAATGAAAGATTTAGTAAACAAATCAACATGCATGTGGGTGAAGCGATTCGCCGAATCGGCAACCGTTCATGCAAAATAGTTTCATGCATACAACAGCAGTGAGATAGAAATGAAAACTGAAACACTACTAGGACAAGCTAGAATACATGTAAATGATAGCAAGCATTCAATGAAATCAGGAAAACAAAACTCACATAAGAGAAAACAAAAAAACGACAGAAATGCTGAAAAAGACAAGTTGAGGCCACTTACTCATGAATAGGTTAGCCGGATGTGTCGAAGAGTCTTGGATGTGGTGTGGGATATCAGAGCTCCAATATCGATATGAAAGAATGAGCTTTGATGCATCGAATAAATAAGTTTGAGATCATGACGCGCATGCCACAAATCTAGGAAAAAGCGTCACTTAGACGAAAGTTTCTGAAACAACTTTACATCTAACCTCCAACTACTAAATATAGCTCCCTGAATCATGGGATGCCTTTTGCATGTTGCCTTTTGTTAGTCTATGAAATACAAGACATGCATGCAAGTCAATTTTCCTTGGTCCTAGGTGGAACTCGTCAACTAAACTGCTTATTCTTGAAGTTGCTTAGTTGCTAGAAGGAAATGTGCATTTATGGCTAGGAATTCGGTTGGCTGCCGAGGAAATTTGTGCAATTTCTGGGAAGAGTAGCTGACTCTTGCCCAAGATTGTACAATTCTTGGGCAGAGCATCCCTACTGGGTAAAATTGTGTAATTTTCACTATGTGTTGACTGGTAGAATTGCGCAATTATGGAGCCCAGCAGGATGCTAGAGAATATTGCGCAATTTCTAGAGGGAAGGCTAGTTTCCCTCCATAATTACACAATTTCTTGGGGGAGTTTCTCAGCCTGCAACTAGACCAAGTCCTCATGAATAGTCAGTGAGGGGAATGCATCAATATTTGATCGGCAAGCTGCTTTTATGCAAGAAAAACACTGAAGCTTGTTTACTTGATGAAGCAAGACAAGATGTTGTGAAAATTTGGTAGGGAGGCTCCAAAATGAAGCTAAGAAAAACTTTTGGAGGGTGGTTGTAGCTGCTACACCACTAAGGAAAATATCTAAGGCAAGAGAAACTAAGGTGAAAATGGATGAATTGTCGACCAAGGAGGTTTATTTTGAGGAAATAAAATGTATCCTTGATGTTGAATCCTTCCATACCCAAAATTCCTCTCCTAGATAATTTCAGTCGAAGCCCTAATTAGGTCACCTATCCTTAAGAGTGAAAAATTTGGAGAGATGAAGGGAGAATGAAATTAAATTTATGGATAAGATAATGTTTGATCAATAATCAGACAAGGCTATTTCCTACTCCTTATGTGTATGGAGTGTATTGATGTTATATATTAGTCAATATGTGCAAAGGAGTAAGGATGTTTTGGTACCCTATTACAAAACCCTAGCTGTTAACTTTGTGAGTGATCAAAGACACTTGGGAGAGCTATAAAAAGTATGCACCAGGGGGATTACCATTCACATTCCATATATGAGTAATGTATACAATGATAATATCTAGATACCATAAAATTAATCTTGAATAATCAATTCTGCAATAGAAAAACCCTAAATAATCATTACCTTCCATACATTAGACATAAAACAAAAGTTCGTCATTGACAAGGTACACTTAGAAGATGAAATGCATGAAAAAATCAATATTGATCCCAAATAATTTCTCCAAAGATGATAAAGTGGCTCCACTAGGTAAAATACTCCATTGATCACATCTTCTCCAAGATACAAGAGGTCGAAATATCCTAAGAGCATCGAATTAGTTACAAGTGATGATGATTTACTACAATGAGCATCCCCTTTATTTATATGAGTAGGAAATCTAATTAGCTTAAAAAGCCCCTAAAAACAAGTTTCAATACAACATATGGTTGGGTTACAACCTAACCCGCTCACTCTTTATCATAAATGCTAAAATAATCCCACACATGTGGGCCAGTAGGATTCTAGGGATGACATCATGCATACAATAACCTTCAAATTTCTTGTCCATGTGTTGCAAGGTGCCAAATGTGATTTAGAAGCATGGAAAAATCATGGTTTGATGGTTGGTCCTCAAATTCACCTTAATTTCTCCCTATGGTCACAAATTTCATTTGGGGCACACTAATGCGGTCTTTATAGGTCTCCAACTGCTCAAAGTGTCCATTTGTATTCCAAGATCGATGGATTTCTAGGTCCTACTAGCTCTTCCATGTCTATGAAGGTGATACCATTATCATCTAAGACCTAAATCAGTTTTCGTCCATTAATTGGTGCTAAGGTTGGCTTAGGTGCATGTTAGGTCCAAGTTTGTCATCTTGAAGAATCATGAAATACAATAAAAAGTGGTATAAAATCCTAGCTGTAGGTTGTACCCTGGTACATGTGTCATATGTTTCTACTGCTAGGAGGCCCAAGAGCCTCAACACTTCACTTGATAGTGCCAATATACCTCTCTACTATCCTAGGTACCTATGGAAAGGTGCCCAAGACATGGGTTGTTGAACCACCTGATAATCATAACATATAGTCTAGTGAAAGAAACCAGTCATTAGGGACAAGAATAATTTTTGCATCTAAGCTAACAAATATTGAGCTTCATTAGATATTTAATACCTCATACAAAGACCCCCTTTCCAAAATCAAGGCCTGGAACTCATAATGGAATTTTATCCCAAGGTAGGAGTGGCTAAAGGATAACCCTTTAGGTGTTTCCAACCCCCTAGGGTAAGTAGAATTTCCTTAGTCCACCCTTCAATTGATAAATGTTAGTGAATAATAGTTAGGACCTTGAAGGGAATAAGATTTCATTGCCATGTTCCAAGGTGTTGGGAACAAGTCCCCTAGGGTCAATTTTGTGGTTAAAAGCCCAAGTTTTGGGGCTAAAGGCCCAAGTTTTGTATAAAGAATGTAAAGTCTCCACATTTTGTGGTCACAGAGTGCGAAGATGTAAACAATCGTCAAGGGTTTCCACCCTTAGTTTAAGTAAGTTGTGTTGGATTTATGAGATCCACCCTTGGTAGACCATGGGAATGTATAAAAAGGAGAGTCTTGGAAGAGTCTAAGGCAAGTATTAGTAGTTTTTGGCAATTGATGAATGTAATGGGTCTGTGAAAGCTAAGAGTGAAGAGTCTTAGCGTAGGAAAGAGGCTCTGCAACTAAGTGCGCAGACCCCTGCAACTATGCGCGTAGGTTAGTTAGAGTCTGTAAAGGAGATTTAAATATCAATAAAGAGAATTATTCTGGAAATACCTGTGTATAAGCTATTTTACTTATGTTATGAATGTATGTGATTATGTTATGTTGAACACTGGGTTTATGATTTAATGCTTTATTGATGTGTGAATCTATGTGTTTTACTTTTTTATATGAATGCAAGTAAGAATATTTGTTTACATGAAGATAATCATAATGCATGTTGGAGTTATCCACCACTTAAGCTAATCTGGGTAAGTACAATAGTAAGAGTAGTCACAAAGGAGTGTAAGTGTCTGAATTTCCTATTTAGGGTATGTGAAGGACGATCGCAGACCTTCATGCAGCTCTCAAAGCCGAATAAGAGAAGCATATCAATAAGCCCTAAAGGGATTATCAGTCTGCGTGAAGGAAGGGTTAGGGTATAAAACGACATCACTACCATATAAGGGTGCAGAAACTTGCTTCTTGCATCCCCCCATACTGCTTTGGATGAAACTTGAGTCTGTGTTCCGTGAATTGATGCCAAAAGGGCCAGTAGTGTAGGGAATTTCTTGGCTAATTAATGTTGAACCTGGGTCAGAGCCCATCAAGCTAACACAAGGTCAAATGATCTGGCTGATGGGGAATCCACACCTTGAGTGTATAGTTGTGACGAGGGAGAAATTTGGGATATATGAGTTACATACTTGGCCTTTGTTTTTCCATCCCTCTTGTCTGCCTTTTAAGTTTTCTTAATTTTTCTTTGTATTATTGCTCATATCTCAAGAGTTAGATCTTTCTTTTAATTATATATTAGTTTTATTTTTTTTTTTTGCTGTGTAAAGACTAAACTATTGTATTAAAAAAGATAAAAAATATTTACAAGAGGTATACACCTCTGAGAGCTAATGATCAGCTCTCTGTCATGGAATTTCTCAATACAACTGGTATTTCTGCTTGCAAAAGCCAGAGAAGACAAAAAGCCAAAAAGAAATGTCTTGAACTGGAACTTGTCCAACCTGGACAAATCAAACTTGACTGAGGCAAACAAAAAACCTCTAGTAAGACCAGACCCCGAGATCTGTTATAGTAGACCGAGTATACAAGGCAGCTAAACTTCAGAGACTGCATACTATCAAGCCTGGACCTAACAAAAGACAAAAAAGGAAGCGGTTCGCCTGAGAGCAGGCATACCCCAGAATCTTCTGTAGTCATTTGCTTTTGGAATTCTTCGCCTCAGCTTCGCGTTCCACTGCTCTCTTCTTCCGTTCTTCAGCTGCCTGAACCGGGTCTGGCTCCCAAGTAACTTCCACTCCTTCTGGAACGTCCTTGAGACTGTCATAACCAGGAGGCAGCTTGAGGTAAAGTCTATAATCCAGAGAGTCTTCCTCTTCCTCATTTTTCAAGCCACTGCCAGGGGAATCCATATGAGCCTTCAAAATTCCTTCAGCAGAGTCCATTGGTTCTTTTCATTTGAGACTGCTGAGTTCTTTTGCAGCTTCCTCCTGCTCTGCCGAGTAAACTTCAGTTCTATCCTCATCAATTCTGCTCTGTGCTTCTGGATTGTAGGAGTTATCCTTGGCCTTGGAGGAATTTTCTGAGGTGGTGGGCGTCTTCTCCCCCAAATCATTTTTGCAACTCTCCCCCTCCTCATCCTCCTCATCAAAGATGACTGTAATGCTGGCTTTAACCACTGGTTTATTCGTCCGGCGGCGGTAGCGAAGTGTTGCTATCTGAACTGTGTTATCTAAATCATCTGAATGCATCGAGGCACCTGAGGGAGGTGAAGCACATGCTAAGGGAGAAATCCGCTTCGGGCTGGGCTGTCCGCTCTGTCTAGTGCCGCGTGTCTGACTGGAATGACCACCCCTGCGAGGCATCTTATGACCAGCGCGAGGAGCCATTAAGAGCGTGTTAACCTTTGCACAACTGTGCGAACTAAGCTTAACTAATCTATACCTGCTGCTATTTCTGCAAATGCCGTTATAGAAATTGCCTTGAAGTGTTTGCAGCCGGATAATCCCCTGCACCTTAGTCTGGGCAATGTTCACAATCCCCGTGAAGACTGGGCGAGGGATGTCTGCGAGGATGGGAATATCTCTTGCAAAGCTTCCCGGCTTAACATTTCCCTAAACCATCAAACGATTAAAACCTGTGCCAATTCGCATTTCTGAACAACGGAATGTTTGCGCCATGATTAATGCACTGGCAGCTGAACCTTGAGAATGCCCCTGTCTTAAAGGGCCTTTAATGCACCTGGAGGTACTGGCACCCAAAACCCGTTCGAAGTCCATGGAAACCACCTGTCGAGGACGTGAAGACATGTGGACTGAGCGTGGGGTGTAATGACACTTGTTATCAGGAATTAACACCCGCATCCGGGTGGTCTTGATTCTGCCTCTGAACATCTTTTTTTGAGATTTCCTGGAAGGTGTACCATTCATTCACTGGTACATTGCCTTGCATGGATCCTTCAAAATGGTCTTTGCCTCTTTCTGCTCCTATGTTAGCTAAGAAGTCTGCTAATTTATTTCCTTCGCATCTGATATGGTTGAAGGTTGCAGCTTTGTTATCCCTTAGCCAGAACTGAAGTAGCTCCAGCCTGGCGACCATTCTCCAGATCCTACTAACCTTCTGTGCCTCTGTTCCTTGTTGAATCTTAATTGCCATGTTGATTAAGATTTGAGAGTCTCCCTCCACAATTAGGGGAGAGAAGCTGTCCTTTTGAGCAATGTTAAGACCTTTCCATAATCCTTCAAGTTCAGTGACATTGTTGGTATTCCATCCAATGGAGCCAAAGAAGACTTTAAGCACTTGTCCATGGTGATCTCTGAAGACTCCACCATATCCTGTAGCTCCTGGATTGCCCTTGGAAGCCCCATCAAAGTTGAGCATGAACGAATTGGGAGGCGGAGGGGTCCAGTGAGAGGGGATATCCTTCTGTTTATTAATACTTCTTGGAAGGAAGTTGGTTGAGCTTAAATGAATTTGCCAATTATTCCAAATTGCTTGTTCCTTGTTGTTGGATGGGAAATCCTCCTGTGACCAGCTTCTGATGGATAGAGTTTCCTGTACATTCATGACTATGGTCTGCCAAACTTGCTGCACATCCATTGATTGGTTTTTGAAGATTCTGTGGTTTCTCTCTTTCCAGAGATTCCACATGACAATTCCCGGGATTATTTGCCAAAGCGAATTCAGGATGCTACTTTGATACGGGTTCTGAGGCCAATTACGTAAAGTATTGTTTACATTTCCTATCTCGCGACCTTCCTTTTGGCAACGAAAAGTGACTTTCTCTCACATTTGCCTGCTAAAAGGGCATAGTTGCATAAGGTGCACAACTGTTTCCTCCTCCATTTTGCAGTTGAACCATATTGAGGGTCCTTCGAATTTTATTTTTCTGAGATTGTCCCAGGTGAGTATCCTGTTGTGGGAGAGTAGCCAGAGGAATGTAGATATTTTTGGCCAGATCGGGGGGCTCCATATTTTTTCCCAAAGTTTGTCCTTGATGAGCTGAGCTTTGATAATAATGTGGTATGCTTCTTTGGTCGTGTAAGTTCCTTTCTCTTCATAACCCCACCTTAATTTGTCCTGCTCGGTCGATTTGAGAATTTGTCTCTTTTGGAGCTCTTCAGCAAGGGAATGTGGGGCAGCCTCTGAACTGTTTGAGATAAACTCTTGAGTCTTTCTCCAAATCCTGTGATTTGAGTCCCGATGGTCATGCCATAATTGATTAACCTTTTCCTGTTGGTGCATTTGATGTGCAGGGATTCCTTGAATGACGTTGGCGAGACATGGGGATTGTTGCCAAGAATCCATCCAAAAACGCACAATGCTACCGTCCTTCACTTCCCAGAAACTATGATTTTGTATAAGATCTCTGTGCATTATCGCAGAACCCCAGATGATTGAGCCTTTGCTAGTTTCTGTCATTCTTATAGGTTCCTCAAGAGGTAGATTGCTGGTATATTTTGCAGACCAGAATTTTGCCCATAATGTTTCTGGTAACGCTAGCCATTTCCACCAAATTTTTGCTCCCATGATCGCATTGCTGTGTTCAGGATCTCTGAGGCCAATTCCTCCCACTTTCTTTGGGAGGCATGCTTTTTCCCATTTGATTAACGCCCACTTCCTATTGTGACCAGAACTGCCCCACAGGAAGTTACGTTGCAGCTTCTTGATGGCTTTTAGAACCCACTTTGGCACTGCCAGAATAGAAAATAAGTAGAGAGGCATGGATTGTAAGACAACTTTAATAAGCACAAGTCTGCTTGCCATGTTTAGGGAGCGGTGAGTCCAGAGTAGGAGTCTTGATTCCAGCTTTTCCAAAAGGATTGTCCAAGAAGAATGTTTCCAGGCTGACTCAATGAGAGGGGCGCCTAGGTAAGTGGACGGTAAGGAGGCAATGGAGAATCCCAAGATTCGCGCTATGGATCGCTGTGTGGTCGGGTGGGTGTTAGAAAAGAAGATCTGAGACTTGATTCTATTGATGCAAGCACCTGAGGCAGTGGAGAAAATGTTAAGCAGAGAGTTGAGAGATCGAGCTTCTTGGACAGAAGAGTGGCCAAAGATCATATTGTCATCAACGAATTGCTGATGTGAGACAGTGGGCGCGCCATGAAGAGAGATGCCTTTGAGAGCATTGTACTGAAGGGCAGCATGAAGGCTTCTTCCCAGACCTTCCTCCATGATTATAAATAGGAAGGGAGACAGGGGATCGCCTTGCCTCAATCCTCGTGAGGGGCGGAAAGTGGCAGAGGGAATCCCATTTATCAAAATGGAAAAGAAGGAGGAAGAGACCATATTCATGATCCATCTGATCCAAGGATTGGCAAAACCAAAAGCACTCAAAATTTTTTTCATATAATCCCAGCTTATACTGTCAAAAGCTTTGGAAAGATCAATTTTTAGAAGCATACCTGGTTTTTTTGAAAGCCTTAGAGAATGTATGATTTCATGCGAAAGAATTATTCCATCAGTGATTTGCCTTCCTTCAACATATCCTGATTGCTCCGGGGAGATGATGCCTGGCAGTATTGGTTTCAGTCTTACAGCCACGACTTTAGAGACAATCTTGTAGATAATATTGCATAGGGCAATGGGCCGAAATTTGTCTGGGGTGCTGGAGTCCTCCGATTTAGGGATCAAGGCGATAAAAGTAGCATTGAGGCCTGGATACATCCATCGTAGGTTTCGAGACTCTTCTACCACTTGCCAAACCTCCCATTTAATTAGTTCCCAGAAATGATGAAAGAAGTTTGAAGAAAAACCATCGGGGCCTGGAGCTTTACCAGCTTTTAAGGATTTTGCAGCGGATTCCACCTCCTGTAAACTGATGGGTTTAAGAAGCAGGGAGTTTTGTTCCTCAGACACTAGTCGCGGAATATTCCTGGTGATGTTGTTTATAGCCTCATCTCTATTGAGATTTGGCTCTTGACTCATTTCTTTGAAATAATTGAGGAATTCCTTTTCTATGTCTTCCTGGGTCTCCAGTTTGTCGCCTTGAGCGTTGATAACTTGAGAAATTTGATTGTGCATTCTTCATTGCACTGTGGTTCGGTGGAAGAACTTGGCGTTCTTCTCACCTTCCTTCAGCCATCGGATGTGGGATTTCTGTCTCCATAGAACTTCCTCTTGTTGCTCTCGTTCCTGGAGATTGCTTTCCAGTTCTTGTTCCTTGTGCGCTAGCTCCTTTGTCCGTCCTTCTAAAATTAATCTTTGTTGAATTGATTTGAGTTCCTGAAGAATTGATTCCTTTTCCTTAAAGATGTTGCCAAAGTTATCCTTATTCCATTTCTTGATTTCTCCTTTTAGGAACTTCAATTTCTTTTGAAATCTGGCCATTTTGGAGTGATCTATAGGGTTGCTATTTTGCCAAGTTGTAGTTATGAAATCCTTGAATTCAGGATGTGAGAGCCAGAATGCTTCAAATCTGAAGGGTTTTTTGTTGTTATTGCCCGGTCTATTCCAAAGCATTTCTATGGGCCAGTGATCCGAACCTGAGAAAGGGATGATATGTGCTGTGAACTCGCCTCCCACATGGATAGCATTGTCAGAGATCAAGAATCTGTCAAGACGCGAAGCAATCTGCATGGGAATAATCCGTTTGTTCGTCCAAGTATAAAGGCCATTAGCTGTAGGAAGATCTATAAGCCAGTTGCGCTGGATGAAGTCCTTTAGAAGTGTTCCATCTTTGTTGGTTCTGCAGCGTCCTCCTATCTTTTCCTCTGAGTTAGCTATCATGTTAAAGTCTCCTCCTGTTACCCATAACGGATGCCGTCTGTCTGGATTGAGCTGTGCTATTGTATTTAGAATTGCTGCTTTCTGCTGCGTTTCTTGGGGAAAATAGACATTCGTTAAATGTCCATGAATGTTGGTGCCTATGAGATGAAAACTGGCCTGAATGAAGCTTTTGTTAGCATGAATATTATTTAACTGAATCTTTCTGGCATCCCATAGAATTGCAAGTCCTCCTGAGGCTCCTTGCGCTTCCACTACTGTCACTTGGCCTCCTGCCCATGCTTTAGCAGCTGCTCGTTCTAGAAAGTTTAGTGAGCATTTAGTTTCTTGAAGAAATAAGATTGTTGGTTGTTCTTCCATGATCAAGTTTTTTAGGAGTTTACTTTTCCTGGGGCTGTTGAGCCCTCTTATGTTCCAAGATATTAACTTCAATGGGAAGGGTTGAAGTTGATGTTGAAGTACTTAGTAAGTTTGGCATATCCGCCAGACTCCACTAGAACTGCTCCAAGCTTGATAGTTCGTTCCAGATCTGTTTTCCTGCCTCTTTTTTTGCTGTCTTTAAATGCAAATTTGCCATCCCATTTACTTCCTGTTTGTATTCCGAGGGAGTACTTCTTTTGTGCCTTGCTTAATATTTCCACCAAATTGTCAACTTGTTTTTCAGGGATTTTTTCAAAGTTCCCTTGTTTGCAAGCTTGTTCCATTCCTATGAGGTCAAGTTCCCCAATATCAATTGGATCACTGTCATCTTCCATGGGTTGAGTTTCTTGCGAGTGTTCTTCTACCTCCTTCCCTTTGTCCTTACTTTGCAAAGGTTTGTCAATATCCATGTCTGGGTTGCTTCTGGGGTCGGAGATCTGTGGGTTTTTTTCACTTTGCTAAGTCGAGCTTGGTTTCTCCGGTGCTGACGCCTCGTGAGTTGGCTTTTCCTTGCTGAGTTCATCTGGTGATGTCATTTTTGCTAGCGCCTCAAAACTATTGCTGGTAGAAGGGTTGTGGTTCTCCCCTGGTGAAGATTTTGGAGGAGCATTCGGCTTCTTGTTGCTTCGTCTTCGGTTGGTCACTTTAGTGAAGCCATTCTGTTGGTGTGATTCAGGATTCAGTTGTGTTGCTTCTTTCTTATTCAGGGGACAGTCTCTGAATAAGTGGCCGATCGCATGACATTTCCTGCATCGAAAAGGTACCTGTTCATAATCAATCACTTGGACCCAGTCATGATCCTCATGAAAAAGTCTGACTGTATCAGGCAGAGGTTGCTTTAGATCCATGTAAACACAGATCCGAGCGTAGGAGACAAATGTGGTGGGTTTCACCGTTTTGGTTTCTTCAGCAACTTTGATGAAATCACCTATCATTGATCCAATGGATTTTAAAGAATCTTCATCCCAATATTCCCATGGCAGTGAGTAAAGACGGATCTAGACCGGCGCATAGCTAAGGTCTTCATTATCTGGATTGAAGCGTGCTACCCATTCTCTGAGATAGAGCCCAGCAGAGTTAAAAAAGTAAGGCCCCCCATCAAATACTCGATTCCTATCTTCCAAGCAGTTGAAAATAGCTGTGAAAAAGCCTTTGGGCCCTAGGAGAAGGGTTATTTCTCCCTTTGGCTTCCATTTATGATTTATCCAACCTCTTAGAGCTCTTTCATTTGGCCAGAAGCCCAGAAATTTCCCTATGAGCGCATGATCGTGCATATATTGTATTCTTCCATTTATTCTTTCACTAGGCAGTTCAACTTCTGGCCTATGAGTAGCAACGGGTTTACAGGTGGACGAACTAACCTTTGGATTTTCAGTTGAGCCTTGAGGATCTACGGTGGTCTGTGATTCCTGTGCGGATTTTCCTTGATTGGCTGAGTCTGGATTTGTGTTACCTTCTGGTCCTTGCTAGCTTCCATTGACGGGCTGAAGCACTGCCCCATCCCCCTTCGGGGGTATCATTTGGTCCGCCTAATCTGCCTACGTACTGGAGTACTGGCAGCTTTGAACAGGTCTGGAGATGCAGAGCAGGAGCTCTGTCGCCGCAGGTTCCCTGTCAGGAGAAACCCTAACGCTTCGAAACGCCAACGCGCGCGCTCATCCTTTCACCCTATTCCTCTCTTATATTAGTTTTATTACCCATTAATGATGAGTTAGTTAATCGCTCATTAGGGTTGGGACATGAAAGGATTCATTGATTTGATGTAATGGAGAAAAATGTTTTCAAGTAATAAATTGTGGCCATAATGAGTGAGTTAGAGCTCAATCTAGAAATTTTCCCACTTGTTAATGTGTATTTCCTTCGTCATATTTTTCATTTTTATATTTTTTTTTTTTAGTTTTGTGATGAACATGATATGTTCTTTCTATTTATCTTAGAAGCCCCCACTTCCTAGAGAAAAACAATTGAACCCTACATAGGTATGTGCATGTATGGATTCCAAATACCAAAGAACAAATAGTCAGTTGAACTTGGAAAATGGAGGTGAGACATATAGTTGTAATGTATGATGGAAAGTGTTAAGTATGGCATATGAATAGATGGAACTTCTCTATCTCAATTAGCGCTTTCCAAGTAGTGCCCCTCCTACACCCATTCAGCTATTAGGGCAGGTCCCATTGGAATCGGATCAAAGATTAACTTCCTATTCAAGGTGAGAGAGAAAGATCATGGTCAAATCCCATCCTTCTTCTAGTTCACCCCAGAGAAAGATCATGGTCAAATCCCATCCTTCTTCCAGTTCACCCCATAATCCATATAAATTCCTAAAAGAAAATAAGTTCAAGGACCCAAAATTAGTTTCCATTAAACTTCATTGGTCACTATTGGCTATTATTATTGATTCAAATTGCTATATTTTCTTTCCCAACAACTTGTTTTCCCTGTCTAAGTGTTCTCTCCCATTGATCTATTGAAGTTTTAGGATCATCATCTTCTCTTTGAGTTAGTAAAATTCATCATTCATATTGTCTACATCCCAAACTCCTTTTTGTGTTGTTATCATTTTCCACCTACGTGACTATATTTTCTTTCTCATTATCCATAATTGGATGGGGTAGGAGATGAGAAAGTATCAACTTTCCCCTAGGTGGGAGTCCTTAAGATTCTTGCTATAATGATCTTCTTGTCAAATGTCTAGTTTCCTTTAGGTTGTGTTTCTTGTTTCTCTATGATGGAACTTGTTTGTTTAGCATACTAAGTATGTGTGTGAAAAGTCCCTTATTGTAATTTTTCCTATTGGGAATGAGGTACCTTTCCCTCTTCTTGTAGTGTTTCTTGTGGTGGATATTTCTACAATTCTACCTGAACTTCTTCTTCATGTAGTGTTCTTTCTACATACACTATTGTCTACAATTTTTCTTGTAATGTCCCTAGCTCTTGTTGTAAATTTTCGTTTTCATCTCCCTGCAATTATTCCTCAATTGATTCCCCTCCTTCTTGTAGATCTACTTTCTTTACAAGAGGTGTTCCATGTTTTTCTTCGGGGCTATGCGTCTATTCCACTTGAATAATAGTTTGAGATACATATTCCTTTTGGATAGGGGTCTTTTTCCTTGGCCTATGCCTCCTAAAATTATGGTGCTCCAAGCTAATCACTAGGGTCATCTACTTGGGTGATACACTTCATTTAGGAGGTGTTTTATACTTTCGATGGATTCCCATCTTAATAAAATTTGTTATATTATCCTTTTATATGATTTCAAACCCAAGCTCCTTTTTATTTGAAGTTTTGGGGACAAAAGTAACATATCCTTTCCCTTTATCCATTATGAGGGATTGTTGTTATATCAAATACCTTTCACTCTCTTTAAAGGACTATCTATCCATATCCAAAAATTAAACCCATGGTACATGGTAGTCTATTCTTTCCAGTGGATTAGTGACTATTAACTTGGTTATACCATGGTGGTCTAGAGATTATTTATTCCCTTCCTTCACATTACCACTCATCTCATTTAAGGACTGCAACAAGAAGTGAGGAATATTGATTGCTTAGGCTAGTGGAAGATTGGATTGGTGTCTCAATTGATAAAGTAGCATAAACTAATAGAAATAAACTATGCTAAGCCTCCCCTCATAGGAAATGTATTCTATGTGATAGGAAATTTGTTTGAAGGGGGTGGTAGGCCCTCCCTTTTAAGCACTTTTTTATCCTTAACAAAGTTTTAATTCTATAGAATGATTTTTTTCCTAGAAAGGGTGGACTCCTACCTTTCCTTTTTGTCCTAAGGTAGGCCTATATGAATTCCTATTAAATTCCTAATTACAGTCTCATTAATGTGAATTTCTAGTCCTTTTACTACTATAACATATTATTTCCCTCTATAACTCTTAAAATTCAAAGGAAACTCCAAATCTATGTCATTATCATACCCTCTTAATTTTTCAAAGAACACCAACAGTTGATTCCTCTGAAACATGTTTAATCCTCTAGGATTTTGGTGGGTCTTGGAAGTATCAATGGGTTCTCTTCAATTAAACCTAGCTTCCATTATAGAAACTTACATGTGATTTATATATTTATGTTATGCAGATATGTCTCAAATGTGAAAAAAATTGGGAAATTTGATTAAGGGACTACATGTATAAATAACCATAGAGTGCACTATGATGGCAACACTATGACTGTAATGTAAAAGATAGATAACACAAAAAATTAAAAGTGGGAAAATATTCTGGGTGAACAACCTTTATATAGGTAGTGATGTTCACATCTTCGTTGTAGAAAAATTAAGTTGTTATTCCTACAAACAACAATCCTAGCTCATGTAGGAGAAAAACATGTATATTTTATTCATGTACAACCCATGGGTATTTTTCCTATAGTAAATCCCGTAGAATAATTTGAGAGGAATAGGCCTTGCAAAAGAGAGTGGAGTGTTTTTTCTCACAGAAACTCTTGTTTTCAAGTGAATGTGGAGTTTCCTAGTACATTTTCCTAAATGTCACGATGTTTTGGCATGTGATGAATAATGATCTCAATGTTAGGTAGTAAACCCATTGATCCCAAATGTGACCACCTCCTTACCTAAGTTTGATATGTGATAATTCACATTCATGGAGGATCATCCTGACATTCTCTATCTGATGGGAATACCACCACTCTAACGTATGAGCTTATTTTCTTGGAGTTTTATGTTTTTATCACCTTTTTTAATACTTTGGTATTCCAACCTTGTTATCATGTATAATGAAATTTAAATGGAAACCATACAAGAATTGTTTTTCCAAGGATTCATACTTGAGCATTATGTAGTCCTTCTTGATAGATTGGTGGTACCATGGAGCATGGATTGAAGGTTGTGTGTGTATAAATCTATCTTCGACGCATTTTGTAATTGGACAAAGCATTATTTAGGAGATACAATCAAATTTCATCTTCTTGCTGAGTGTTTTTCCTATATTGATGAAATTGTCCTTTTAATTTCCAAACCCAAATAATAATTTTTTTCTTTAGTTGTAGCTTCTAACAAATGTTGGTCCTACTTGTAGATTCATAGGACTACTGATAGAGTTTTTGTATATTTATAGGATTGGTTATTTCCTTCATATAGAAGTGTATTAGGTGAGAAGGGAGAAATTGTAGGAAATATTAGGAAGGTAGAAAGTGGTATTTATTTATGAGCATGAATTGTGCAAGGAAAAGGATGAATGGTGAATTTGGAACAAGGTCTTATCAAGCATAAAACTATGATACGTACACGTTTTTTTTTTAAATGTATGTTAGATAAGCCTAGCTCTCTATTGATTATTTTTAAATTTTCTCTTGAAGACTTATGGTTCGATCCTAGTGTTTTTTATACTCTAGGTAGGCCCCAGACATCTACAGATCATAAAACTAAAAGGAAAATGATTAATTTGAAATTTTTCTTCCTTTGTTTTTGTTTCTCTATTTTCTTTTATTTTTTATTTTTTCATAAGGTAATGGTGTCATTTCTAGTTTTCACCATTTCCCTAGTCTACCAAGTCTATAAAGGCTTTTCCTAGTAGGATAATTTTATTTTACAAACCAATAAACTACCCCATAAAGGTTTTCATTTTTATATTTTGTCCTAAGTGCCTAAAAGGAGGATTTCACCTAAGATATTTTATTTCTTTTTCCCTTTTTCTCTCAGTCATCAGATGGGTTGGTGGTATTTCTACTCTAAATCATTCACACATTCTATCTCTTGATTATATGTATGAACTCATATTTTGATGAATTTATCTTGTATACCTTAATTTTGAAACCATTTACTAGCAAGAATGTGTTCTTCATCAATAGTACTAATCTACACATAGACATTGTAATAACACTTCTATACTAATATGGCTTTAAACATATGGTCAAGAATTTTCATTTGAAATATTTAAATTTGGTGTTATAAAATAAGTCTCAACCACCTTCCTTGAAGTCTTTATATTTGATAAATTTGGCATGTTAGATACTCCTTTGCATCTAGATTACCTTAGTATGAAACAGAACTTGCATCCTATGTTCTTCGAATGCATTAAACTATTTCTTGCCTTTTGTCTTGAGCATTGGTTAGATCCATATTGATTTTTGAAGCTATCCATGATGTGATTAAATATAGATAAATGGGAGTCACATCCTTCTTGAGATAGACAAGCTAATAGGGATGGAACCTATAGTAATATTCCAGGTAGTGTTGTAACTCCATGCTACTTCAATGAGCCTATTAGCCCAATCACTCCTTCTCATTGTAGTTAAGTTTCTTAGCATGTTTTCCAACTCTCTTTTTGTCACCTCAACCTATCCATTAGCTAAAGGATGATATGAAGTAGAATTCCTATGATGGATGTGGTATTGCTCCATAAACCTTTTGATAATGTTTGAAGTGAACTAGGTCCCTTGATTTATAACTATTTCGCTTGGGAATATAAACTTGTAAAAAAAGTTATCTTTCAAAAAATATGCTACCTTCTACTTTATGGCTACCATGACTATTTTTACTTTATCCTACTTAGTAAAATAATTAGTATACATAATGACATACTTATTTTTCCTTGATGGAAGATCGGTGCGTCTAATGAAATCCATCCCCCATTTCTCAAATGGTTCAAACTAAACATATGGATAGAATAAAATTTCATTTCTTTTATTATGTTTTTCTTCCTCTAACATTCAAAACACTAAGAGGTGTATCACTCGAAATCCTTATGAAGGATCCACAAAAGTAACTAGTCTACATGAACTTGTAGGCTATCATTTTAGCTATATAATTCCCTCTATAGGGCCCATCATGATGGACCTCTAGAATATCACACACTTAATCTTCCCTCACACTTCTTCTTAGGACATGGTAAAGCCCTGACTTCAATATGCAACCTTTAGTCCACATGTAAGAGACACTTTTATTGATGATCTTCGATCTCTCCCTATAAGAAAGATGAGGAGATATTTTTCCTATAATCAGGGAGTTTTGTATGCTAGAAAATAGGAATTATATGTAGATTTATATAAGAGGTGATTATCAAGGAAATGATCATACAACATGCCTTCATCTATAGGAATAGTTAGTCTAAAAAATAAATATGGAGCAAAATTCCATTTTCTACTACTTATCAATTATTTACATATCCAATTGTTGAAATAATAACATCCATATAAGAACCCTATTATTGACATCATTCTTATACATTAAGTACTTGATAGAAACATGATAAGTGTGTACAAAATATTGGTAATCAGTGATATAATGCTTAAACTTATTTAGAGCATCAACAATAGTGAGAAATTCTTTTTCAGTTATAGTATAATGTAATTCAACATTACACAAATTTGCACTAATGAAATAGATTACGCAAGTAATATTACCTAATTGCTAAGAAATCATTGCCCCTATTTTCCTCTTAGATGAATCAATATGGATAAAGAAAGGCAAAGTCTATTTGGGGTCTTGTAAGATAGGTTTTTATACAAATGTTTCCTTAATTATTTCAAAGCCTTCTTGTAACTTGGATTACTAGCAAAAGATTGTCCTTGGTCAATGGTGAAAACAAAGAGAAGCAATTTTTCTAAAATTATTAATGAACTTTTTTTATTACACTGCATGGCTAAGGAAAATTTAAACATATTTTTTTATGGACAAGGATATGTTTGATAATTTTCACTTTACTAAGATCTACCTGGATCCCTTGGAGGATATAAAATGTTCTAAGAAAACCCCCTCACTCATAAGAAAGTGGAATTTATCATGACTCAGTGAAATATTCATCTCTTTAAACCTCTGGGGAAGCTTGGTAAGGTTGGAAATAGCTTCTAATAAAGTGTTTCCAAATGGTGTAAATCCATCCATATATATATCTCTAGTACATCATGAGCAAGATCAAACAATATTTTAAGTACCACCCTTTGGAAAGTGGTTGGGGCATTGCATAAGCCAAAGGGAAGAAATGTATAGGAAAATGACCCCCATTGGAAAGTGAAAATGGTGTTATCCTAATCTTTAGAATTGATTTGAATTCGGAAATAACTACTAAATCCATGTAGAAATGAGGACTTATTTTCTAACAAAATTTCTAAGAATTGATCAATGAACAATAAAGGAAAGCCATATTTTCTAGTGGTTTTAATTAACTTCTAGTAGTCCACACATATTCTCCGCTTCCAATTTTTTTTGGAACAATAACCAAAGGATTCACCCATTTCATATTAGAAATAATATGAATGAACTCAATAGTTAATATTTTGTGCAATTCTTCCTTGACAATGTCCTTCAATACATGGATCATACTTTGAGGTTGGAGAATAGGCTTATGGTTTTCTATAATGTAAATGTGATGGGTACATATATATGTATGTATTCCTTTCATTCCCTTATAATCCCATGAAAATAATCAATGTGCTTCCTCAAAATAGTGATCAACTCTCGTTCTTGATTAGTAGTAAGAGAGGTGTTTACTTTTAGTAGTTTAGAGGGGGAAATTTTCAAATATTTTTGTATTTTGTTTACTAGATCTAGCAGTGAATAATTCTAGACACTCATTGTTATTTGGGTCACTATGATGTCCTATAGTTTTATCATAGTTTATGCCATCGATTTTCTTAAAAACAAAATATTGATTTTGCAAAAAATTAGCAATTAAATAATATTCACTAGCTTGTTTGCTACTAAGATATTTTTCAATGGTGCGAGTAGGATAGGATGATGAAAGAATGAAATTTTCTTATTCATCTTCCACCTAGATAATAAAAATACTCAACCATAGTTTGAGTAGGAGGGTACAAGATGAGTTGTTTTTGGGACTACCCATTAGTGATAATCATATTACCAACTCTATAGCCGATATAGGCATATGTTATAGTTAACCAAGGTCTAGTCCCAAAACCAAATGGATATCCATTGAACTTAGTTTTTTATTGTAAGAATAGTAAATTAGTGGGGTAATCCCAAAATTTTATTGAGACCATAACATCTTCTACCCTTCCATTTGGCTTTACTATAGATCTATGAGCCAGTCAAAGCACATTAGAAGTTTTTCTTAGGGAGTCCTGAAGATTAATATTAAACATAATATTATTAGTCATGATGTAGATAGAAGCTCATAGAATAATCAAGACGTTTTGAACTACTAATTTTTTGATATGTACAACTACAATCTCACTACTAGGATCTAAATAATTTGGAACAATCATCCTCCCTAGAAAATCAACTAGTTTTCCTATGACATTGAATTTTGCAGCATTCCTTTTTCTTCTCTTAGATTGTTTGAGACATTCTTCCTTGATAAATTTTTTGTATATGGGAACATATTTGATGGCATATAAAAGTGGTATCTTAACAAACCATTTCTTCAATTCCCCTAAGAGATCAACCTCTATTAGTTTATGTGTCTTTTTAATTGTCAATCTCTTAGGGAAAAGGAAGATTATATTGAGGTATAAGTTTTTATTCTTCCTTATTTGGAACTTCATGTGGAGAAGCTTAAGGAGGTTCTTGTAGGAACTTCCCTGATATAAGGCTTATCTCTTGAAATTCTAAGGAGCAATATTAGAAGGTACTTTCACCATCATAAACCAATTGTGCCTACTTACTATTGGGATTTGGAATAGGTTGGTCCAGAAGTTGAGGCTGTTTTAGCATTCTAAAGTATTCTAGTTTTTTTATGAGGAGACATTTGATTTATAGTTTTATCCATAGGAGGCCTCAATCCTTGGGATTAATTATTTCGATGAAGGGATTGGTTTTGGAATTATTTTTAAGGAGGGATGATAGGAGGGTTTATGTATTTCCATGGGATAAGCATGGGCCAAGGTGAGGGACTAGGTGGGAACTGAGACAAAGGTTGAAACTGTGTAGTGTAATTATTGAAATATTGTGAACCATTATAACCCGTACCTTATTCACAATGTCTTCATGTTGTTTCCTTATTATGGTTGATGAAGCATACTAACTCCATCCTCCATTCAACTCCTTGGTAGACAA
The DNA here is from genome assembly GCA_000404065.3 of Pinus taeda. Taxonomy (NCBI): domain Eukaryota; kingdom Viridiplantae; phylum Streptophyta; class Pinopsida; order Pinales; family Pinaceae; genus Pinus; species Pinus taeda. Next base: position 310,582 of record APFE030911279.1, on the reverse strand, counting down.
CCTTCAATCTGAGAAAGAAATGGCATTTTTTAGTTGGGTGTTATTTCTCACAAAGTAAAAAAAATAATATATTATTAACTGAACACTTATTTCAAGGGTTCCTTTTGATGCATTTGGGAGAAAATATAAGGAATGTAGTTTGTGCCTCTTCGTACTTCTTCTTGGCCTATAATGTGCCCATATGCAAGGGTTTCTATTTTAATATTTTCTATTATTCCTCTTACTTCATTATTTGTAAGCACAAGGGAAGAGATAGAAGGGTGCATAATACCTCTACACAAGCTAGCTTTCTTCTTGTTTTCTCTATAATGTTTTTTGAAATTTTTCTTGATAGTAATATAATCCAACTAGTAGATATTTCCATTGACCAAGAGATTCAATGTCTAAATCAAGTACTCTCTTACTCCTCTCAGTAAATCAAGTTTTAGAGAGTCATCATCTAGGGTGTAGTTGTATGCTCTCTCGTATCTCAATTGTAATATTTCTTCAAAGTCCTCCAAACATTCATTGTCTTTGTTGTAACCTATTCTGTATTTTGTACATTTTATTTTTGTTGAAAAAGAAAAAAAGAATATATATAGATATATATATGTATATATATATATATATATTTATATATATATATATCTATATATATATATATATATATATATTTATATTATATCTTTTGTATATATATAGAAAAATAAGTGATATAAGAATAGAAAAAAAAAATTCCCTGAATAGCATGCTTACTTAATGTCGATGTGGACACCTTAGTTTTTAATCCATTTTCTTAAGCATTGATTAGTAGTTAATTAGATCTTTAATTATTTTTTAAATCATTTCTTATATTTTTGTATTATATTGTAATTATCATGCTATTGCAGACCATCGAGATGTTCCTTGCCTAGATCAGTGGCTTGGGGAACATTTTAGACCCCCCCCCCCCCCAACGCTCTTTCGACGGGGGGGGGGGGGGGGGGGGGGGGCGAAAAGTATTTGAGGGAAACACATCAGTGGACGTAGGTTTGATAATTCATATTTTTGGACCCCCCACCACTCTTTTGACATTTAAAAAAGCGGGGGCACATCTAAAAATCTTAATTACCAAACCTACCTCTGCTGATGTGTCGCCCTCAAATACATTTCTGACCCTTCCTCTCCAAAATCACAATCCACCTACCACCTGCCCCTTGAAATCCACCACTTATTTATTTCCTCTCTTGCCAAATAACTAATCATCACTTCGCCTCCACCATTTGTCACCCTTTGATTTGTTCCAAATGGATTAGGTAGTTATATCATTCAACCATTCCACCATGACCATTACACTATCATAGTAAAAGCCCTGATTCTATCAAAACTTATTATTTAAACGTTTAATAGCTTAATACAATAATTAAAACACGTGATTTTTTCTCCATTTCTTTTGTTTATTTCATCTAGAAGCTCCATAGATCCATTATAAATAGTACCAGCACACAACATTTGTCACTGAACAAACTAGTCAAGAACTTGGTAAAATGACATTTCCCTATCAAATTTATTCTTCAGTGTGTCTTCTTCTAAAGGAAATTCCAAAGTAGTTGCAAAAAACCCATTGTTTCCTCTTGTTATAGACTTAAACAACCTGCTCTTAGTTGACTAATAGTACAAGATTTCTGAAACCCAATGTGAGTTTGATCTCTCTGAACTTCACAATTGGGATAAATAGAAATTCTCATATGCTAGTGATGAATTAAGTATATGGGAATCCTTCCTTCCTCAATTCATTTTCCATCAAACTCATTCCTCCCGCGAATTTGTTGCTTGGTGTCATTTTAGGTACATTCTGAGTCAGGGATCCATTATAGCCTAAAACAATGATATTATGATTACAATATCCCTTGAGTCCATATGCTAAATGCTTCAAATTAAACCCTCAACTCCTTTGCATCCTTTTTATGTAGATTCTTCATGGAAATCTATTAGAAAATTATTTTTCCTCAGAAAGCCAATAATTTAGAGATATTTTTACTTGAAAATGTAGAATTACCAAGAACAAATCCTCCATACCCTTCCTTAATATTTTTAGAGATGCCTAGACAGGTTGTTTCAATGGTTTCATTTCTATTAGGTTATCCAAATAATCAGTGGGTTTATGAATTTATTCTATGATTTTTATTAGTGTTTTCAGTAGGTGATAAACCATCACTTATCTTTAAGTATAATCAATTTCTGGCAGAATCTATCCATGATCAGTTTCTAAAGATTTCTATTGAAGGAGCCTTAAATATAAATCTGTTCTTGTATACTTGTTCATGTTTTAACATGAAGATAAATTTCAGTTTCCACTACAGAAGCTAGATGAATAGGGAAATCCTCAGTCTATAACTCATTGGACTTCCTAGGTAAGGAAGAACACTAATGAATTTTATTTCAGTGATTATACAAATGAGTTTCTATATATGGCTTCATGCTTGCTCAGTAGTGATATTATTCCTAAGATTTCAACTTAGATAAAAAATAATTCTTCACCTTAGTGAGCAGACAAAAACTCTAGATTGGTATCTATATCAAAATTACCCAGAAATCAGAGTATAGGGACATGACCTTCCTCCATAAAAAATACCAAAGTTTGGGCATCAAGATTTTTACATTAGAATATATCAGGTAGATGATGAACATGGATGAGCTGCATTTTGTGTCAGCTACAAAGAAGTCTCAATTCAAGTTGAAAGCACAAATCGGGCCATTCATTTGCAACACTAGAGCATCATCGAAGGAGGGAGAGCTTCTCTTGAAACAAATGAAGTTTAAATTAATATTTACCTCATATTATGATCCCTTGGGGATTATCTCTAAGTTAAGGGTAGAACAAAAAACTACACCTTATGTACACACACCCAGAGTAAAAATAGAAGAATACATGAATCAAGAAGAGTGGTAGGAAAATACATTGCAGGAAGGAGAAGAACAAGTTTTTATTTCAACAACATCACAGATTCTAGTTCCACAAGAGAAGTAGGCTAAAAGAATAAGGGAAATTGTTTCCCCTTCAATTTGATAAATTCAAGAGATACATTTCATAATGTTTAATAAAAGAAAGAAAACTAATCCTCTTGAAGAATAATTTCAGGAAGAAAGTTCATAGGAACAAACTACATTAGTTCTAACATGTCCCCATGTTGCAACTTTTCCACGAATTAAGAAGATTTTCTCAAGTTATCCTATATCCTCAGTTTCTTAAGATCCATTAGAAACAACTCAAATAAGAGAGCTAACTCAGAGTGTAACATAACCAAATACTTTTTCGAGATACAAGAATATTAAAAGGAAAAATGAAGCAATTAAAGCCACTACCTATTCAAAATTTTGGAAGCAGACTTCATCTTCTAAGCACAAACTTCTCTCTACACTTGATATAGAGAAAGGGAAATTTCATATGGCCCTCTTGGAGCCTAAAGTTCCCTTCCCTGAGACTGTAGAAGATGATAAGGAATATATTTTTTCTTTCTATACTAAAAAAATTCATGCTATTGACTATATTGACCTACACAAGCAAGATGGAGAAATGATTTACTCCACTCTAACTAGATCAACAATTGTAGCATCCATGCTACAAGTTTCATTACATAATATTCAGTTAAATTTGGAAAAGATATCATCTCTAGCTAAGGATACTAATATTAAATCTTTAGAAGATATGGTGATTAAGTTAGGATATGATCCTAGTGATGTGAAAGCAATAAAAGAAATGATCAAGAAAAAAATTGTTGATGTCTTAGAATTAAGGAAGTAGATTAAAATCCCTACTACAAAAGATCCACAAACTAAGGAAGTTGGAGAAATGGAAAAGGAGAAAGAAATCATGTTCAAGATCATAATTGAATAGAATCTGCAAATATAGAAGATGGATACTGAATTGGAGATTTTATTAAATGAAAAAGAATAGCAAGCCAATGTATCAGCAGATATTCCGATAGCAACAACTTCCATTGTAGGTACTTCAACAGAAGGAACTTCTATTGTAGAAGCCATCACAGTAGAAACACAATCCACTAATTCAATAACTAATTTAGCTAAAGATATGGGATATGTATCATTAAAGGGTTACAATATTGAAAAGTTAAAAACCTCAACTCAACAATCTTTAAGACCAGCAAATAAAAAATGACAATTCTTACTTGGTAGAGCTACAAAAGAGTCATAGGTTGACTTAGAGAATAGAGAACCTTGAAAATGAGTCTGCTATTGCTCAAACTATTGCACAAGCTACAGATAATATCTGACTGGATATCAATGAATCCATAACTTATTTATGTCCTTCAATTGAAAACATTTTTAAGTAGGAACAAGTATTGGAGAAGTCAAAGTAGGTGATAGCAGAAGTGAAGAAGGACATGGGTCATAAACTAGGAGATGTAACGACATTAATCAGAATTTTTAAATTCAAAAATAAAGGAAGAGCTTGAAGATTATGATATCGAAGAAAAGACTGAAACCATTCTAGAAGTCAGAAGGATACCTACCAAGATAAATTTAATGTTAAAATTAGAAAACAAGTGACATAATCTAGAGGCTAACATCCAGAAGTTTCATAAAAAAATTAATGTGGTACATCAGAAAGGAATTCCAGGTTTAAGAGGGATGGGAGATAGACTGGTTCCTCTTGAAGAATACCAGCGTATATTGCATTCTATAGCTATAGACAAATCAATATTTTCTAAGATCAAGGGAACCATTACATGAAAGGATTTTATTGAAGGTTTGAGTTTTTATTTATTAATCCAACTTAAGATCAAACACTTATTTAAGTCAAACCCACCTTTTAGAAATACATTGAAGTGGATGAGACTTACAAAAAATTGATAAAGTATTCCATTCTTGATGAAGATATGTGGGAAAAAATACGTCATCTCATTGACTGAACAAACAACAGGTTTCTAGTAGCATGCAACAAACTTTCAACAATAGGAAGTAGGTTTGTAGGAGAAAAAGGACTGATAATTAGGAAAGGCAATAGAATAACAACTTTACAGCCTTAGTCATCATCATAAGCCTCGAATTCTATACAAGATGTACAAGCAGTTCAATATTCTGATTTTCTAGTTCTATTTTTGTAATTAGTTTCAAAATATATTTTGAAGACATTTCTATAAATAATTTGTAGCTCGAAGTATGAAGGGTTGAACCCTTGTGATAAACTATTAAGCAGAATTGTAATTATATGAAGTTTTTCTGAGACTAATAGAAGGATTATATATTCATCTTAAAACAACTTATGTTCTTGTGAGTACTTCTATTGTTACTTATGTCTTCATTTTGTTTATCTCTACATATGTTTTAAATTAATGGGAAACCCAGGCTAGATAAGATTGAATGTCAATCTATCTGAAAACCCCTATGAAGTTATAATCAATTATAGAGACTAGTTAATTGGAACTTTATGTTTTAACGAATTCCTCTACATATTTTAATTATCATTTCCCTTTAAGCTTTAAATATATTTTGTTTGGTTGTAAAATGATTTTACACGCAGCATCTATATATGACTAGTTAAATACTCTGTTTGAATATTTAATGAGTCATATATTTTCTTAAGTTTAACCTTACAAATATTTTCAAAGCTAAATTATGTTAAAGGTGAAGAGTCATCCATTTTAATATATCATAAAAAATTAAGAGTCTACAGGTTTAATAGTTTAAAGCATTGTTCATCCTAAAATCCAAACTAAAACAAAATATTTTAGATGCTCAGGCACAATTCCTTAACCTAGAATTGTCTACAAAGGTACAATAGTCTCTTTGGATAATTCAAAATATTTCATCCCTCATATCCTTAGATCTGTTGGAATTATGGCTAATGTGTTGTCCTTTATGTTAACTTCGATTTCAACTAGTCATATTATGTCATCATGATTTTATAGGTGTTGTAAGAGTTTTCTATTGTATTGCAGGTCATATGAATGTTTCCACGGGTGATGTAAAGGATGAGGAAGTTTATTGACAAGTTTCATTTCAGAAAAGTTAAAAATGTGAAGTTTGTAAAACCATATGCTACTTCTATGAGGTAAAGTCACATACATAAGCATGCTTCATGATAAAAGAGTTGTGTATGCTACCCAACACATGGAAAATATTAAAAAAAAACATGACTATTTCCCATGGCAATATCCCAAGGTTTTGGTGCAACGTCTATTTAATCCTGTAAACTATTACCAACAACAAATCCAGGGGATTTTCCTCAGGTATTGGCAAGGCACAAATGTTATAAAAGGAGGAGATCAAGTAGTGATGTGTCGATTCGATGGGTTAGTCATTTGTGATTTGATCTGGAACAGGTGTGCACAAGGGTGAAAGGAGGAGGCTCAACTATGATATATTTCAAGATGTATTAGAAAACTATTGTGTTATCACCAAAAAATGATCACCTGACCATTTCTAACTAGGTGGATCGAAATATACCACGTAGATTTAATTTTACCATAGTAAAATCAATTTCATTGTGGAAAATAATTTAGTAAATCACTTTTATTAAATTATTTTATGATTTAAATAAAAAATCCCATGACCATAATTAGATAAATCATTATTTATTTAATATTCTCTAGGAATAATTATTTAAATAATTACTCCTTGTCACATTTGACTAAATCCCTTAGGAATAATTAAATAAATCATTATTTCTTTATTTTTCTTTACTTCGGTAATTGGAATAATTGTTAAATCGTTATTTAATCATGATTTCAATTTCACATCATTCTTAATTCTCATGAAATAATTAGTGAATCATTTTATTTATTAATTATTTCTAAATAAAGATATTTAACCATTTTAAATTTCTTCTCTATCTCCATGAAATATAATAAAGTATTCCAAGTGGTTAGATCTTGATTTGGTTATTATTATTTGATTATTCTCCATTTTCAAGATTAACTCAATACTTTGTTATAAATAGGATTTTTTTTCATTCATGCTTCACCATGATTTTAATCATCATCACCAGTATCATATTTTGTTTTTTGAACTCCCATTCGAGTTCTCCACATTTTGTCTGGGTTTTTCACATATTGAGAGAGAAGACAATTTTCTAAAGTATCAAGGACATGAAAGGACCCATCCCATGGAGGGGAATGCTAGGGTTTTTTCTTATCGAGAGTGTACAAAAATAAATCACTTAATACTGTGGATTAAAAATAGACACAACAGTTAAAATGGCTATTAAAAATATAGATGTGCAGCAAATGATAGAAACAAAACCTTCCAAAGCCTTGATCTATGCAACAGAAATAGTTAAATAGCATAATGGAATAAAAAAAATAAGCACAAGTAACTCCAATAATCTAATGGAAACCAAATATATAAAGAAAGATATTTTATTAAACAACCTCTGTGAAGGGAAAAAATAATGTTACCACCCCCCTTCTATGGGATGGGTTCTTGGCTATCCTCAATGTCTTCAGCTTTTGTAGAGTTTCTCTCCTTTATAATGTGTAAAACCCGGCAAACAAAATGTTTGAGTTCAATTAGAACTCAAATGAAAAAGAATATGATGTGTGACAATGATAATAATCAGAACTACCACAGTGAGTGCAACAATCAAAATGATCAAAAGTGAAGAATGAATGTAAAACCATTATATTTATAACAAAATATTAGGTTATTCTTGAATAATGGGAAATAATAAAATATTATTAACCAAATTCTAGAATTAACCACTTGGGAATATTTTATTATATTTAGTTGGAGGGGAAAAGGTATTTAAATTGGTTAAATACTTTTATTTAGAAATAATAAATAAATAAATGATTTATTTATCATCTCAAGAAATATGGTTAAGGAATAATAAACAAATAATGATTTATTTAATTATTCTTCATGGACATAACCATAAATAACTTAACAAATGTGGTTTATTAAGTAATTTCTTAGATTAAAAGCAATTTTACTACGCTAAAATTGGCCTTGCATGGTGTACCTAAATCCATATAGTAGATTATGTCTAGATGATCATTTTTTGGTGATGGAAGGGGTCTTATAGACCCATCTGTAGATCTCCTTCACCAGGTGTTTTTAATAAAATATTTTTCAATCTTTCCATTTGGGTTATTGCATTGGATATTTTTATTGTTTCTTTCTCTTCTGGATTATCTATACTTTTGTTGCAGGTTTTCTATTTTTGTTGCAAATCTGAATCGCTAGTAGCCATCAACTTGTCGTTAGGGTCACTTTTCACCTAGTGAATGAAGTGAAGTATTTTTCGTACACCTTCGAAGAAGTTTCACACTAACAAATGGCGACTCCACTGGGTGTTTAGTTACATTTGTCGTCAAAAAAAGGTGACTCCACTGGTGTAATAACAATGTTATTAGGTTACTAAAGTTTCAGGATATTTTAGGGTTTTCTAAAGCTATTTTTAGCTTCTTAATTTCTATTTATACTATTAAACCCATTTTTTTGTCACAGGTACTAGCCAATCAGGAAACAACAAATTTTGTGTGAGAGTTACTGACCGAGAATCTTGGGAGAAAAAAAAAAGCTTTTTAGCCCCTGATCTACATTCTAGAGCCCACTAGTTGGCCCAAAAACTATATTTCTCACTGTTCCAGGTCAATACCTATGTTTCGGAATTTTCCGAGAATATTTTCAATTTTTTTTTTTGAATTTCCTATAATGTTATCTATAGAATGGTTTGGGTACTTCATTTATGTTTTCAGCCTTCCTTAGGCCTAGATCCACTTTATTTGTCTATTTTAGGAAGGAAAAATCTCCATAGGGTTTTGAGCACACATCCCTATTGTTAGGAAGAGATTTGCAGAGTGAGGTGTCTAGGGTTTTTCAACATTTTTAGCCACTGATTTTCAGAGTTTGATCCATTACTTTTCATCTATTTTGGATAGGTTATTTTACCTTTTCTCCCTTCAGAGTTTGGTTTTCCCTTTCCCCCTTTAGGATCCCCTTGAGAATCCTAGGTTTTAGAGCTTCACTCCTATCCTTTGCAGCATTTTTCACCTTTGATTTTTACTATTTTTCTGCACCATTTACAACATATTAGTGCCTCTATATCTCAGTCCCTTGACATTAGAAAATTTAGGCCTTTTTATGTGTCTTCGAGTAGCTTGTTTTCCCTCTCTTTCTTATCTACTTATTAGCCCTTATGGGTGGGGTTTTGTTTGATTGATTGTCTTTTTATTTTCTATAATTTTCAGATTTATTTATAGTATTTCAACACTTTATGTTCAACAGCACATGGCATCATAAAACATGGTCAATTAACTCATTGGCTTGACACATTATTTTCACACACTCATACCCTAAGTGAATATGAGATTGGTTAACACTGCCAGACAAAGATTTGAGACACTGCACCTTAATAAATCAACACACATAGATTAAGCACACTTGGGCACTAGGGCGAAACAATATTTGTAGTGTAGGTCGTGGATTGGTGGGTTAGGCTTCCAACAACACCCATCAATCACTTTCATTGAGACATATAATTTGACATATTAGGGAGCTTAAAATCCTTCACCATCCCATGGTCTAAAGTTGGAGTTTTTCGAAAACCAAATTCAAAGGGTGTTAGCCTAGGTCATCGTGTGATTGGTTCTCCTCAGGGCTACCCAACTTATGGCAGGGAATCCTATGTGGTGGATGACTACCAAGAAGCTCAAGAATTGACCACCCCATTGGGATGAAGGTAACTGTAGCGACCAATCTGAGGAAAACACCCTATAGGGTTGGTTGTGGGAAGCACTTGGTCTTGTACCCTACCTTTCTATGGACAACTCTACTTGCTGGGATCGGATTCCATCAAGTAAGAAGTTCTTTGGAAGGCCATATGAAACAATAAATCTACTATTATTTGATGATTTATATCTCCAATAGGCAAGAGGTATTTTTCTTTGATAGGACAGGTTTTCTTGTACTAGAGTAACATCATTAAAATAGTTAGTTTACAGTTGTCACCACTGCATTATGTTTTTTCTTATTGTTTATTACTCTTTAATTCCTATAATCACACTTTAGTTCTTAGATAATTATTGTCTTGACATCTTTGTGCCCCCTAGGTGTTTGTCATGTCAAATTCGAGGTCTTCAACCTCAATTCCCATTAGGACATGTTACTCTTCCCCATCGAGTTAGATTTCATCCTCCGAGTCCTCCATTGAGTCATCATTTTGATTTTGATTTTGTTGATTCATCTAGTCCATCCTTTGATTGGACGTCTTCTCAACCTGGTATTTCCACCATGTCAGGCACCAAGATGGGTGCGGGAACCCAGGGTGGTAACAAAGTTACAAACTAGGGTATCCCCACTAGTGGAACCCCCACTGGTGTGGTCATTCCTACTCCCTCACTTCCTTTTATGGTTGGTTTAAGTCTCCCCAATTTTATCTAGCTTATTATTGATTCTCTTCTCCATGATCCCACGTGGTCATCTATGCCTACTAAGCTCCCTTCGTACATCCCAAAGTTTGAAGGTAATCCTGGAGAAGATCCAACTAATCATGTTCTCTCATTCCAGTTGTGGTTTTCATCAAATTCCATTACTGAATACTCCATCTGTCTTTGTTTGTTCCAACAAACACTCATTGGAGCTACTACTAAACGGTATGTTGATCAATCTAGGGAAACTAATTCCACTTTTTCCACTCTTGCCACAAATTTTCTTTTGTATTTCCCTTTACCTCTCCATTATGACACTGGTTTCTAACTTTGACTTATTACTAACAAACTTCTACCACCCGCTTTTCTGACCATGTTCGGGAATGGCATAGAAGGAGGAGAATATATAGAGCTCCTGACTTTGAAGATCGAGTCTATATGCATTAGTTTCTTATACAGTTTTTCGCCCTCATTGCTAAATATTTCGCATCACACTTCCCCCATTCTAAGGAAGATGAACTCCAAGTAGCTATCAAATTTGATTTGATTTATGCCAAACCAGGCTAATTTTTACACTATCATCCTCGATCTACCTCGTTCTAGTGATGCTAATGCATTGGGGGCATCTCATGTCATAGATGGTATAGTTGGAACCATTTCACACTCTCCACCATATGATCCACCTCATATGGGTTATGGTCTACCTTAGGGAGGGTCCAATTCCACATAGAATTATCCCTCCCCCAATCCTCAATAGGGAAACCCTTATCTAGGCCATAGCATGCCACATTCATATCCCCATCCACATCCATAGATGCCAGGGGCAGTTGTTGCACTACCTGTTTATCCCAATGTTGTTCCATCTCCTTATTATTAGTATGAACCACCTAGCTCTCCGACCGCTCTAGCAATAGTGCCCCATCCCCCCATGCATGCTCCCCCTCTGCCAAAGAAACCACCTCCTCCACAAGATCAAGTATATTCTCAATAGAGTGAACCCAGTCCCCCTAATCCAAAGAAAACCAATAAGGGGAACGGTAATCATATCCAATAGTCTCAAGGTAATCAAGGCAACTAGGGTCCTCCACCCAATGCCCCTAAGGGTCCTCCACCTTATCCCGTAACCCAGTAATAAGGTAGTTAGCCCAAGAAACAAAAGGATCTTCTTATGAAAAACCTTGTACCTATTCCAACATATATGGTCATTACACTCATGAGTGTCCTATTTAACCCAAAATGAAACAATTATGGGAGGCTCAAGCATCTTCTCGAGGATCGCAACCCATCGCTTCTTCTCCCCTTCTTTCCTCATCTCAACACATAGTGCTTACCGATCCTTTCCCTCACCAAGGATACATAGCTACCCAACCTACACAAGGTCAGGTAGCTCAGCCAGATCCACCATCTAGTGACCATGATTATTAGATTCTTATGATGAATTCTAATGATGTCAATACCAAGAAAGTCAACCTTTAGACTTGATTATGCCAATATGACAAGCCACCCGCTAATTCTGCGACTGAGTCCCAACCTAAAGTTTCCACCGAGCCTCTATCATCATCCAATGGTACCTGATAGATCCCTCAACCTAAGGTTGAGGTTATTCCCAAGATTCCCAAAGGTCCCTTACATCGAAATGTTACTTCATTCAAAGCTTCCCATACATATAATATAATAGATTACTTGGCGGAGTCTCTTGCTGCCATGTCAACGTTGAAAGTCCTCCAGATGTGTCAATCCCAATGGAAATATCTACTATCTAACTTAGGTTATGTGGATCCCAAAGATGATTAGATGATTGTCTTTCATTTTTACAAGCGAAAAAATCATCCGCTACCTTCATCCATTGCATTTCAGATACTAGTCTCCATTAGAAATGCCAATGTTCAACAATGTATCATCAATGGAGGAACCCCCACCTGTGGGATGGTTGCCAGTGTTTGGAAGAAAATTGGTTCCTCTGACCTATCCCCACCCACCATCACTCTTTGTGCATAGGATGGACATCCTTCACATCCCCTTAGCTTATATTTCAATTGCCCAATCACATGCCAGCAAGACTGTCTCTATTGAAATTGAAGTAATTAATGCTCCCTTAGAATATAACATCCTTCTGGGTTGTATTTATACTTATGCCATGTGATAGGTCACATTTACGGTTCACTGTAAGATCTGCTTTCCCCACAATGGAAATATCTTCATTATTGATTAGTTGACATATTATGACGTCGAAGCCCATACTTCACCTCAGTCCAACATTTCTTCTGTGGATGACAATAAGAGTGTCTCATCGTTTACCAACATCTCTCAAGGAGTCTACAAGATTCCACTTTGCTTGGTTCTTACTGTGGTCCACCACCTACCTCTTCTGAGCCTATCTCATCTATTGTTTTCATGCTTCAAGCATCATGGGCCACCCACAAATGGCCCAGTATTCCTTCATAGTAGACAACAGCTCTGCAACATATTGTGCCTAACTCAACCCAACCTTCCAATACTCCTCCTTAAGGATCATTTCCTTCCGCTGGTGTCTCTCCTAATCCTTTTCCACCCATAATTGTTTCCCTAGGCCTTAATCACCTCATAGGAGTTCCTTTAGGGCACTATAACACCCTCCTCAAACATCTACCCAATTAACCATCCAACCAGGGTAAACATGTGACCAGAGTCTACTATGATTGTATTGAAGGTCCTATGTGACCTTAAGGAAGTGGAATTGACAGAACACATCAACCACCCTAGGTCTCATTCGCTCCCATTCTATAGGCAAGAGAGTGTCCAGAAACCCAAAGTTGCTCTCACAGGCTTGCTTGCCAGCAACCAGAGACTAAATTTGTCAGTGCTATGCTAGTGACCCTCAGATTTGAGCCACTTTTTCAAGCTCAAAGCCAAGGTCACTACCCATAATGGAATGGTAAGTCTAGAATAGTAAATAACAGGGAAACAATAATGCAAAAGAAATAAGTTGAACAATACCTTAATCAATCCCCTGCTAGCCATGTCATGCATTTCATCAAATATATCATCAACATTAGATATCATTTTTGGGATTCAACTGCGTTAAGTAAGTCATTCAAACGTATGACCATTTCCATGAGAGGTAGTCATAACTAACTAATTTCTCATTATTTTTGAATAGTTCACTTAGCACTCATTGCATCGGGTGATGCTCACAGGGGTGAAGAAGTGGGATTGTAACTAGTGAAATGTGGAGAACGAATCACATAGCATCAATCATCACTTCGGGGCTTGCCCCCGGTAACCAGGACTTCCCAGGAGGTCACCCATCCCAGAACTCCTCTGGCTCAAGCGCGCTTTGCTGTGGAGTTTTTCCACAATCAAGCCCACTTATCTTGCTACCCCATTTGCAAAACCTTAGCAAGTATTGTGCCTCATGAACCATTCAAGTAGAGATCCCTTGACTCTTTTTGAATTTAAGTATGGGGGATTACGCAGTGCATTATATTAGATATCATTTTTGGGATTCAACTGCGTTAAGTAAGTCATTCAAACGTATGACCATTTCCATGAGAGGTAGTCGTAACTGACTAATTTCTCATGATTTTTGAATAGTTCACTTAGCACTCATTGCATCGGGTGATGCTCATAAGAGTGCTTCCCCTATTATTGTTTGCCCATTTTTTCAAAGTCTATTAATGAGTGCGTTATAAGTAATAATTCTAGGTACCACATCTTTTTCTTGCATTTCACCATGCTGGTTAAAAGCTTCTATGGTCTTATCCTCGCTACATTCATATCCATCAATTTTCATAAGCTAAATTTTATCCTCACACATACATTACTCACAAGAGATTATTTTTGAATGTATTAAGTTCACTGCCATATGATGATCAATGTTATATTGTTGTTCCATTCTCACGAAAGGACAATGTCATAATATTTTGTCTCATGTCTCTTACACACATGATCATCGACATCCTTATCATCTTTAGCCCATATAATGTTTCTATACAGCGAAGTTCCACCAAGTCCTATCATAAGGTTGCTAAGTAAGCTTAAGGGTTTCGTCATTAAGAGATGTCTACAGGAGTTGTCTTTCTTCTAATGATGGTACGATAGTTTGCTTGTATTGTGTGCAAAGATCTCAAATAGTTGGATTCCTCAAGCCAAGACTTCAAAACTTTGTCACTGGAAGCATATAAGTCTCATTTGGGTACCATACTCCACAAATCGCCATCAAATCCATGCGACTTTAAGCATGCACAAATTTCAAAATACAAGAATTTCAGTAGCATTATAAAAAAATATTATACAGTAACAAGGAGTGATGATATAGTTTTGTACACTCAAACACCATCATCAAGTTATATAGATGTGATTGTCACACAATGAACAACAAATAGTAGTCTACCACAAATTCCATCATGATCCATCAACTCAAACTCTTTACAATAGTTAACAACCCAGAAATAGAACATTTGACTCTCTTTCTTAGATACTAGATGTTGAAATGCATTTGATCCTCCTCTAAAAGATCCATTAGGATACAGTGTTCGCTTGATGGAGCTTGACCTAGGTTCATATTTAATTATCCAAACAAATCCCTACACTACTATACCTTTCGGCAACAGCCCGCAGAGCATGAAATGAGGTCTCACCGGAAGCAATATGGGGGGATGATGGAACCAAATTTCCGCACCCTTGAGATGCTTGAGGGGTTGGTTTAGTCCAACTGTGAATACCATTCTGCAAGTCACTTCACACACTATCTTGACCTGCGAGGCCTTCGTGATCTATTATAATCAACTTCGCGCAGCCCTCACCAGGGGCTGAGGTGATTTCACATTGCCTTAGCAACGATCTATGCTACTTCCCCAAGTTATATTGTGGATCTTACTTATCTTCTTATAACAGTTATTTATCTTTGTGTAAACAGATGCTTTGTCTTATATTCACTTTATCAACACATTCATATAAGTTCGCGCATCATATAAACAATAGAAATGTTTTTATATCGGATACATTCAATGCACAAAACAAGAAAAAGGTACGCAGAAATGATGTAAAACTTATCTTTATTACTTCTCCAAAGGTTACAAACTCGACTCCCCCTGCACACTTAGTTGCATTGGTCCACACACTCAGCTGCAAACTACTAGGTCTCTATGCACTCAGCTGCGGAGCCTTCTCCTACTCTATGACCCAAAGACTTGACTCTACATTTAGATAAGACTCAATTCTCCATCTATTACTTCCACTTCTCTTTCTTTTTTAAAACTTAGAGCCTCACTCTATTTATACAATCCCATTGTTTGCAGACCATGGGTAGATCTCTAAATCCAACATTTCATTTCAAAAATGACAGTAGACAACCCTATGAATCATTTACAATCTTCATGCTCCGTGCCAAGAAAACATGAAGTATTTACATCAAATTTGGTCAAAATCTAGGCTTTAAGCCACAAAACATGCCTTGGGGGATCTCACACCCAACAGGCCACCAACACAAACATCATGACTCTCCCTCGAGTCACTCTGTCGGTGTGGAGATCTTCACGCAGGGACCTCCCGACTCTGTTTGAACTGTTGCAAGATAGGCAACGCAATGAGCAACTACCTCTTGTATCTCCTACACGCGTTGTTCAGAGACTATTGTATCTAAACTAATTCCTTATATCTGCTCTTGCATTCCTTACATCTACACAAGCATGGCTTTGATCGAAGTTGTAATGATGAATGCATCCTCGATACAAGGCTAGAAAAGCACCTTCAAAACCACTTCTTTATGTCGCATTGTGTATACTTGCTCCTTAACCGCTTTGGCCTGTTACATCCGCACGAGCCTCTATGTAAAGGCCACCATTTGTGTAGTCCATTTTATGTCAACATATCTTTTCTGCATCTCACGTGCCTTTATTTCTAAGCGTTGTATGTTCGGGTCCTCCTGTAGAGTTGTGAGGACCTCGAATGACTCTTCCTACATTTTGGTGCAATCCTTCACTACACTATTGATCTCATCCATCCCTGATGTAATGCTGTTGGGGCACTGTTCCTGTTACACAAAAATATCATCACCATGATTATTTGTAGTTAGTATGTGTCTATCATCACTCATACTAGCCTCCTAAGCAAGTCTCAGACCTTAGCTCTTCATGTCAAGCTTTATAAAAGAGAGAAAGACATTGAAAATCAATATTACTCTGGTTCCACACTTTCTCCTACTTTTACCTGCGGACCCGCACCATTTTCTCATAATACCTATGTACCTGCACACTCTGTCTATAAAGGGGTGGATGAGTACCCCTGTAAAAGTAAAAAAGGTGCAAGTTTATCCTAAAAAACTCACTTTTGGGTTAATTCTAGATGTTTCTAGAAGGAATTTTGACGTGGATTGTTCGCTCCAAGGTGGTTCATGCATCCCAAAAAAGAAGGAGCTAATCCCTTGATAGGAGGAGCTATCCCTTTGAAGGAGGGCTTTATCCCTTTGAAGGAGGACCTAGTAACTTCCCTCCATTGCACTATAAATTAAGGCATTGGGTCAGTTGCTAGGGAGGTTAGAAGCTGAACATTTTGAGGGTAAATGCTGATGGAATTGGGACTTTCTAGTTAAACTTGAGAGGAGAGATCACATACCTTTTGGTTTCATTGGGAAGTGAGTGAAACTTGTCAAAGTAGAGGAGACTTCTTGTCGGACCCTGGGAGGAGCTTGTACAACATCAAGGCACAGGTTGTAAAG
>APFE030911279.1:267478-280715 GCA_000404065.3 Pinus taeda | reverse complement strand
TCTGAATCTATTTCATTTGGGATTCGGAGTTTGATAGTGAGGTTAGATTCTGAACTCGTTGTATTACAGCTTAATAGAGTATACGCCATTAGAAATCCAATTTTATTAATATTATTTTTGAGAGTGCGTCTCTTGGAACATGAATTTGAGTATATTGAATATCAACATATTCCAAGATCTTTAAATACATTAGCATATGCAATTGCTTCTCAAATGTCAAGTAGACATGTGCAATAATCATACAAGTAAATTTAAAAGCATTCCATAACATGTTTAACAAGACAAGCTGGTAATAACGATATCATATATATAGGAGTGTGTCAAAATAATACATCGTCCTCGATCATAGGTAGAAAAACACCTTATGATCGGCAAAAATGATAAGTACAAAAAAGCAAAAATGTCATATGTGACTACAATAGGCGATCATCCCATCACTGGTGATGATCTCGATACGAAACCACTACACGAGCCACCTTACAAAGGAACCTCCTAAAGGGTCCTGGGACTCCAATCACGTAATGTTGAAGTCTACGAGGGATGTCATCTATACTGGTCTCGGGCATGTCCCCTGTCAGGCGCTCTAAATGGCTCTCCAACTCGGCCAAGGTCTCTGCTGATTCGTCCTGTGGGGTTGGAGCCAGTGCAACTAGTTGTTTCCTCTCGTAAGGCCTGGAGAGCGGCTGGTCACCGTGGGCCCACATCTGCATTTGAAAATTTTTACTATCAGTTCTGGGACGATATAAAAACAACAAAAAATTAAAGTAGGAAAAATGTTGAAAATGATTTTACCTGCATCATCCCATTGCTCTCTTGGCGGAAGAGCCATGTCTGGGTCTCCATGAAAATCAACCCCAGCATAAGGGAAGTCCTGAATGACAAAAACCTGGTTTTCCAACCATTGGAAATACTCAGGTTTTAACCGTACGACCTCGGTCCCCTCATCAGGATGACGGTCCATAACTGCAACCCATCGCATCAGTTTGGGCTCTCGAGGAAGCCCAGCTCCAACTGTAAGCTGTTGTGGGATCAGCATTGGAACCCTCTCCAGGCCAAAACTCACAACTATAGCCCCATAACCAAAGGTCTTTAGCTGTCTGTTTTTGGCCCTATTCAGTTGGCCCTTCACATTGGCCAACACAGCATCGCACCAGTTGAAAATGGTGCGTCGAAAGCAATCAACTGCCATTCGCATTTGGGATCTGGCGGCAATGTGTAGCGCTGCACTGTCACAAAGTCTGGTAACTGTGAATGCTATAACCATGAGTTCAAGAAGGTATATGGTTTTGATATCTATCCCTTTGTCCCGGTTCTGTACATTGCAAAGCTCTAGGCGTAGGCTCTCGACAGATTGGCCACCTGCCTTGGGCCCAAATAGAGTCAAGCGTTCACCCCTCCTAGGCAAACCAGTCAAGAAATATATGTCAACTGGCTCGATTTCGAGCTGGTGTCCACCAATAAAGAAACACTGGTCCTATATACTCCATCTATCAACCAGCCACTGCAAAAAGTCCACCTGGGCCCTCATGCCAGGTATGGCCCAGAACTTGTATAAGCCACATGCCTTCAATGCATCGATTGAAGGTTGATGATTCATTGCGGTGAGGTCCACATCCTCATGCTCCCGTTCTTGCCAATCAAGCATGGTGTATATCCTACAATCAAGTAAAAAGGTGAGTTAGAACATGCCAAATTGTTTCCATTGGGTATTTTTTGAGTTAGTTAGGTTTTTGTAAACCTATGCACGGGGTACGCACCCCCTTGTTAGGGACAGTGTGTGGGATCTGCACCTTGCCTTCATGGTAGGTGCGTACCCCGACCTTTTTGTCCATTGCAAAAAATTCGGGGTACGCAGGTCCCCTGTGGTGAACCTATGGACCCCCACACGCGGGTTTCTAAACCTAAAAACCTCCAGAAACACAATTTAAGCCCTAAAAAACAATTTCAAATGGACAAAAATGAAGAGTAGGATGATGTGGATTACCTAGAGGAGACGATGTTCGATTCCAATGGATGGATTTTCCAAAATCTTCGCAATCTATTACACAAAAATATCGTCACCATGATTATTTGCAGTCAGTATGGGTCTATCATCACTCATACTAGCCTCCTAAGCAAGTCTCAGACCTTAGCTCTTCATGTCAAGCTTTTTAAAAGAGAGAAAGACATTGAAAATCAATATTACTTTGGTTCCGCACTTTCTCCTACTTTTACCTGCGGACCCGCACCATTTGTTCATAATACGTGCGTACCTGCATGCTCTGTCTGTAAAAGGGTGGGTGTGTACCCCTTAAAAGTAAAAAAGGCGTAAGTTTATCCTAAAAAACTCACTTTTGGGTTAATTCTAGATGTTTCTAGAAGGATTTTGATGTGGATTGTTCGCTCCAAGGTGGTTCATGCATCCCAAAAGAGAAGGAGCTAATCCCTTGATAGGAGGAGCTATCCCTTTGAAGAAGGGCTTTATCCCTTTGAAGGAGGACCTAGTAACTTCCCTCCATTGCACTATAAATTAAGGCATTGGGTCAGTTGCTAGGGAGGTTAGAAGCTGAACATTTTGAGGGTAAATGCTGATGGAATTGGGACTTCCTAGTTAAACTTGAGAGGAGAGATCACATACTTTTTGGTCTTCATTGGGAATTGAGTGAAACTTTTCAAAGTAGAGGAGACTTCCTGTCGGACCCTGAGAGGAGCTTGTACAGCATCAAGGAACAGGGTTGTAAAGTTCTTCTTCATTTGAATTAATACAATCAGATTCATTTTTCTCAACAAATTGTCTTATGTGGTTTGTTTCATAATCTCCTTGATCATTATGATGAATATGCTTTATTATATTGGCTTTGGTGCTATTTAATTTGGTTTGCTTGTTTGTGTTTGCAGAATTACACTTCAAGGAAGCTCATTTGGAGCGAGGGAGCGAGACTTCGACAAACTTGCATTGGACCCAAGGTAGGCCTAAAACACTTGTTTGCCTTTATTTTAATTTCATATTTAGAGAAAGATAGTTTTTGATTGACTTGCTTGTCACTAGATATCCTTAGATACTAGGAAGGTCGATCTTGTCTGCAACTGCGACTCGTTCCGCGTGACAGTTCCCTTACCTCAGGAGGAGTTGAAGGTTTTTCCTTCAACTACAGCTTTGCTATCTAAAGGTGTAGCTCCAGCTAAACCCTATCCATCTCTTTTCGTGCCTCCGCACACCTGTTGCTAACCTATGGATGCTCGCCTCTACTGGGATGGCCAACTCAAGGACCATATGGTAGGTCTCCTCAACCACCTACACCATATGTTGGTTCTGTTCCACTACCTCATTGTGCTACAAGCTCAGTTGTTCCATATTAATTTTCTGCTCACTCAACACTTGCAGTGCGCGGCCCTACCTAGCCCGCAGTTTTGTAGTCACTCCGTCTAGCAGGACAAAGAGTGTCTCCAAGGGGAGCGCAACCATGTTGATCCCTACTCCCTTCAATGCACTGACTGTAGGCCTATCAACCTCATTCTCTGTAACTAGTGCCCCCTCTGGAAGCACTATGGTGTTGGTCATGCGGGCGCACAACATTTCCTCAGTTGCAACCAATCCTATTGTAAGGCTGGTCGAGAGAGTACTAGCCTGAGGAGTGCACACCTACAACTCCTATATATGTGCCTAGACGGCCCCCAACACAATTTGATTCTCCTCCACAAGCTGCTGGAGGGTCTCCGTGGTGACGTTGCACACCATCTCCCCTAAATCATGGACATCTCCTTTGGTGAAGGTGATCAGGTCGAAATAAGTCGTAGAAGCTTTCGACCTCTTTCACAGCCCCACTTGCTCTCTCGAGCACTAGTGCTTCAACTGTGTAGATATTGTTTCTGGGTCCACACCACCTTCCTCTATCTTGGGCTCTTCCTCAGGCGATGACAACTTATGGCCCTTGTGCTCCTTCTCTACTGCCTGTTGTTGTTTTGCAATTGTCTTCTACTATTATGTTGTTGCCTTTGCAGTGTCTAGCGTGTCCTATGCCTTTGTTGTTGCTCCCTCTTTTCTTCTCTTCTCTACCAACTACACCATCTGCATCTTTTCCTCCTCCTTCTATTTTGCTACAGACTTTTCTGTTTCCATTGTGGAGATGGTTGGATCATGCCACTTCAGTGGCCATGACTCAAGCACGATATATATAACATCGTCTGTGGTTAGGTATGACAGTTCATTCCACTTTTTCATGGGGTGCTTGCGAGCCTTGATGTACATGTGATGGAAATTCACCTTGAACTCCGCGAAGCTTTGTAGGCTATTGTGGACAGTGGGTTATAACTGTGGCTTGCGATTAATCCCCATTCTGATGTTCATCTGCATGAACACCCATAATATCTTGTTGTCTCGGATCCTTTGTGCATCTTTTGTGGCCCACAGTGAAGCATACTTCGATGCCTCTGGAAGATCCTATGCAATTATGGGGAGCTCACTGTCCTCAGGCAACTCCCAAGCTACCATCACTATGGACAGTAGAAGTCATGCATAGTCGAAGGTCTTCCCCTATTCATGTGCCTCACAACAATTCTCCAGGAACTCCTTGCACAGGTACTCTAACTTGTTAAACTGGATGCCCTCTGCGCATTGTGCAACAAGTGCTACCACTGGTGTGGGAACCTCATCTGCACGACACTTCCACATAACCTTTCCAGCCAATATTTGGGTTGTAACTTTGACTGCCTTATTGTTGATAGTAGAGATTGCATACCCTCTCTTCTTCTTCTCCAGCGTGAATTTGGCCTTCATGGCCTCCACAATGGCCAAGTCAGTGTTCTTACCCTCTGAAATATCCACTCGGTCCTCCCCTTTACAAGGAAGTTAGGTAATCTATGAATCAGGTGGTCCGTGATGGGGATGGGCTCCTCCACCCACAAAAACCCATGATGTACCAGGCAAACTAGCTGCCTAATGACAAATATAGTTACTGGGGCAAGATGGTAATGTGGTGCCCAGAGTAGGTTCAACAACCCTACTTTCTCTAATCTATGCATTGACCACTTGTGTGGCTCCAACTCTATGACTCTCGCCACAGTGTTTTTCTTCGGCTTCATGACCTGCATCGTTTCCAAGTGTGGGAACATTTTGTGGTTCACGAGATCCCAGTATTCAAACTTTAGACTCGACACCCATCCCAAATGTTTCCCTTAAAAAATGATATCGTCAGGGAGCAGTGTAGTCTACAGAGAGCTCTTGCTCTCATCTAGGTCCTTAGGTACCCTTACCTTTCCCTTCCATTGAGGAACATATGCAAGTAGCCTGGTTAGAGGGTCTGTGCCATTGGTTTCCACCTCCGTGTCTTCATCCTCCTCCTCTTCGACAAGGATTTCCTCAATGTCTTCCTCCTCTTCATCACTTTCTAGATTAACTTCTTTCCCCTTTTCTTCCATGGTAAGCTTAGTTCGCAACGGGTTTATATGGGACGTGCACCGAGACCATGGGCTGCTTATCTTTCGTGGGTCGCAACATGTGCGGTAATTTAGGGATTTCCGCGAATATCGCAGCACTCTCAGGGGCATCTCCTATTGTCATGGCCTGCGTGGCCTCTTCAGCGATCATTTCACCAATATTCATGGCTTCCTTTGGACCTGTGGTCATACTACTTTTCCACAAATCTCTCAACGGCTTAGGTAAATGCTAAAACAATGCCTTCAACCTCAAAAAATGAAACAAATCTGGCTTCATAGATCTCTATTTGCACAATAGCTCAATTCTCAAATGGCCAAGTGTTGTTTATCCGGAAGCCCTTTGCAATTTATAGCGCCTTTTGAATTTGAATTCGACCATTCCCCGCAAATCCAGTTCATTAATGATCCCTTGGCGGCATATTTTCCTAAATCTAGCACATAAATCCTGTCTTAAATGCCTACCACCCACTCCATTTGGTCTCAAACCAAGCCTTAGATCATGAATAGTGACTATAATGGTCACTTTCCATCTAACCCGCACAGCAGTGTAGCTACCTTTGCGTTGTCGCGGACCTTGTGACACTTCACTCCTGCATGCAGTCCTATCATCATGCAGCTCCTGGATAGAGTAGTTTATAGTCCCACGCCTCCTTTCAATTGCCTAGAGTGCTAAGACTGTGCTTCCCATGGCTAGTTGGGTGGCCGAGCCACCTGTATACAGCTTCAACCAACCATCAGTCACTTTTCCTAGGAAAATTCCGCCTTTTAACTTTACTATCTGCATCGCACACTTTACCATCTGCATTGCGCCACCATTGGTGATCCCTTTAGTAATATACAGCCTGATCCAAGGCATCATTGATCAACTCTCGGTGGTAGCTCCTAAATTTGTCAATGGAACCGTGCGCCTCTTGTCTTATCACCATGGCCTTTTTATCAAGAAGGTCCTTGTTTATTGCTTCCTCGAGCTTCTTGAATTCTTCTTCTATCATGGCACTTTTTTCCCTTAACCAATATTTTTCCTTCATGAGTTCTTGGAGCCTAAGATCACCCTACTGGATCTCTTCAACAGGTCCCAATCGTTCTTCTTTGTCCAGCTACATGATCCCTTCTTCCAAGGCTCCATGATTCGTCATATTCGTGGGCACTGCTATGTGTGAACTAGCCATGGTAGACTCCATTGGCATTACAACATTTGCTCCATAGGCCAACCTAGAAGGCGTCTATTTTGTTAGTTTCTTGCATATCGCCCTATAAGCCCATAAAACTGTTGGTACGCACAGGTCCCAATCACTTTGCTACTCATTATATACCTTGTTCAGTGCTCCAGACACCTCGTTAAATGCTTCTGCGTGGATAACCTTCTGCGTGCTCAACATCCTATCATTCCAACTTGAGGAACCATTCACGCATTTGCCCCCCCAACAGATGTTGACTGACCATATTTCCCAACGCGAAGCTCATGTACATCCACATGGGTTGTTTACCATATGCCTATACCCACCTGGTGAGATGCACATGTGGACCATCCTGTCCATTGTATTTATCTACCCATCACACTATAGGTTTCCCAAATTGTGAGCACAACATTTTCCTACATGGGTGCTAGTCTTCAAAGCTTCCTCGGTGCATACCCCACCACCTTGCGGGCGTAGCACGCAGTACCCAGATCCAGGCCTAGAAAAATTGCTTTTCTAGGACATCCCTTTCGAATCTGTCCAAGAAAGAATCTACCTCACCTAAACCATCATATGTAGGCAGATATCTCATTTCTATCGATACACAATGTAGTGACCTTGTCATCATGTTACAATTAAGCATGGTTACCTCGTGTAACCAGTTCTACCATCATTCTATCTCCTCATCTAAATTTGAAGTACAGGAGCTTTCATGCTCCCATGAGATCAGTCCGTTCATGGTAGGATTTAACTAATCTTTCTCTCGTGTGATTATTTTGTAGATGCAATCCAAATCATCGTTGCTTTCATAGTCATGCACTGGATCTATATAGTGCGATCCTTTCGCAAGGTCCAAGGGTATAACTACACGCATAGACTTTTCTCAAATATCATCTTGCACTTCTTCAGATTAATCACCTCGTTCATGTCACTCTCCTAATCAATTCCTAAGAGCAAGGGGTAGAGATTGCTATCATCAACAATCTCTATCACTTCAAAGTTTGCTAGCGCGCTCGCTCCCTCAATATCCACAATGATTCCCTGCAATTGCCCCATGGGTATTATCTTCTGCTAGTTTGTCATTCATAGCTAAATATGAGACCATTGCAGCATAGGCCTCCCCATGCAATCTAATGTTTACTTCGGTAGAACATTCACGTTTGATCCTAAATCTAAAATTACTTGGTCCATCTCATATTCTCCAATCTGTGCGGTTAGCCTCATTTCTCTCCCTATCCTACTCTTGTGTTTTCCAATCTTCCAAACTACGCATAGTTCTCCTAGCGCGATCACAATGAATATATTAATGATATCCTACAATCCTTTTATAGCCTTACTGTCACGCATTAGCTTCATGCATGTTTCCAAGAATGTTATAAGAATAGATGGCTCCATGTCCAACTCCGATCTATC
Organism: Pinus taeda; assembly: GCA_000404065.3. Lineage (NCBI taxonomy): Eukaryota > Viridiplantae > Streptophyta > Pinopsida > Pinales > Pinaceae > Pinus > Pinus taeda. Next base: position 272,709 of record APFE030911279.1, on the reverse strand, counting down.
TTTTCTTTCTCAAGTGGAGGCATCAGTGAAGCACTTCTTAGCTTCCATGAAGGTTTCCTTAGCACGCTCCAAATCAAACTCTGCTTCTTTCATCAGAGCCTTGTGAACCCAAGTACTATCTTTAGGTTGTTTTCCTTTATCATCTCCTATCATGATTCCACTTCAGAGCACAATGTTCACATTTGGATCTTCCTTGTGCTACTCAGACCTCATCATTTTCAAGTTCTGAGTTGGGGGAGGCAGTAGTGCTCCCTTGTCACGTATCCTTGCTATCAGCATAGGACAATCCTCTGTCTCATGATCAAACAAGGTACAATACAAACATGATGGGCATGTTAGATTTGTACAATCATGAGCATAATGTCCTAGCCCTCTGGAATTATAGAAGATCAGCTGTTTGTGACCTCTTCCAAGTCCTCCTCCACCTTGGCCTCATCTACGCCCCTGAAATTTGGTTCACGTCACTCCAGCATTTAGGTCTAGGGCTGCATTTTGGCCTGAACTCTATAGGTGGGAGTTCTATCCATCATCAACTCATAGCTTCCACAGGTACGCTCATTATGTCCAACCAATCTACAACATGTATAGAACAACTGTTGCGAATTCTACATGTACTTCTATAACAAATGGCAGTTGTCTGTAGCATGCTTTCCTCCTATTTGACAAATTGTGCACCATAAAGCAGTTGTCGTGCTAGGTCCTGCTTGTGTTTCTGGCCTTAATGGAATCGATACTCCTCCCACAAGGTAATTCATGAAGACAGGTCAGTGGTCCTTATCATGACCTTGACCCTTGCATTTTACGCACCACACCTCTTTGTGCACTTCTAGTCACACTGTCCTGTCCTGTTTCAGAATCTACATCTCAAGGCACAACTTTTCCAACTGTGCGTGGATCTGCTAAACTCCCAAGTTATGATCTTGTATTGGGGTCTCATGCATCCTCATCACGATCTCCAAGGCCTCTACCTGAGTCGTTAACCTCTGTTGCAACAACACGTTCCTCAAATGTGGCGTTAGAGATGCTACAAATCATTCGTGGTGTTTTCCATCCGTCAAAGTCATATTTGCTCGTGAATCATACACTTTAGTCTCTGATTCAGCTCCCAAGGAGTCTTGCATGGTACCATTTTGATCTCTTTGAATCCAATGATCAACTACGCTTCTAATTTCGGCCCAGTAAATTCTCTGTTTAGTGCAATTTGGATATCCATGATTCCCGCATTCGGATTGTCACTAGAATTCTTAATATACCAGGTCATCGCACAATCCTGCAGAGCGCTGACCAATGTTGCTTTCTTTATGTCATCATCTGTAACTCCCTGTGCTTCCCATATGGCTCTTATTACGAACCAAAATTGGTTTGAATCTTCATTTCCTACTCCCTTGAATGCAGTCAACTTTATCATGCTTGCCATACTAAATCACAGTGGCGGCGGAGGTGGTACGAGTGAAGATGGAGTTAAGGAAGTGAAACTGGTGGTGGTGTGGGTGAGGGTGGTATGTGACGAATCCTTTGCCTTATCAAATGGATTTCACTTCATGGTGAGACCTTTGCGAGCTCTTCCTCATCCCCTCGTGCAGGTGAAATCAAAGGGCTATTCTCTGGTCCCTTACTTCCTTCGTTGCCGTAAGTTTTTCCACTTCACGTAGCTCTAGACATTAAGGTAATTTCATAACCCTCTTTTCACATAATAGCATTTTAATGCAAGTATTCAAAGACTTTACATACTTACCTCGCAGTCCTTTGAGAAATAATTGCTCTGCCTCACTATAGCTGACTGAAGAATCTACTGTGAACTCAGTAATGAATCCTCGTATAATTCAATCGAGCTACTAATCAATAGTGCGTGCAATCTTATCCTCTGATACTTCCAATCTGCGCACCAACTCTGGGGTCCACACATTAGGATTGTCAAATTTCCACCTTCCTTGGCTATCTGCTAGCTTCGCGATCCACTCATACAACTTAGTAGGGAAAGATGAGAAAAATATGTCGTGGATCTCTGTGTACAGGTAGCAATCTAGCCACTCTTCTTTTGTCAGTCACAGGTTCTTGTTCTCCTACGCCACGAACTCGTGAATTCTTCTGTCCAACCAACCTTCAATTTCCTTCTTAGTTGGATTCCAATGATACGACCTCAAACATCTCTATGCAGATTCCAGTCCGGGCAATCGAACCATTTGTTGGCTTGATGGGGCCTAACCTAGGTTCAGAGTTAATTAGCCAAATAAATCCCTACAATACTAGCCATTTTGGCAATAGCCCGAAGAGCGCGGACTGAGGTCTCACCCGAAGCAGTATGGGGGGGATGCTAAAACCAAGTTTCTGCACCCTTAAGATGTCTCAGGGGTTGGTTTAGTCCAACTAGGAATACCTTCCTGTAGGTCGCTTCACACACTATCCTAAACTGCGAGGCCTTTGCGATTTGTTATAATCACCTTCGAACGGCCTACACTAGGGACTGAGGTGATTTTGTGCTACCCTAGAAGCAATCTGTGCTACATCCCCAAGTTATACCAGAGATCTTACGTATCTTCTTATAACATTTAGTTATCTTCACATAAACAGATAATTTGTCTTATATTCACTTTATGAACACGTTCATATAAGTTCGTGCATCATATAAATAATAGAAATGCAATTTATATCCCATACATTCAATGCATAAAATAGGAAAAAGGTACACATAAATGATGTAAAACTTCTCTTTATTAATTCTCCAAAGGTTATAGACTCGACTCACCCTGTGCACTTAGCTGCAAGGTTTCGCGCACTCAGTTGCAGACTAGTATGCCTCTGCACACTCAGCTGCAAAGCCTTCTCCTACTCTATGACCCAAAGACTTGAATCTACACTTAGATAAGACTCAATTCTCCATCTATTACTTCCACTTCTCTTTCCTTTTTACAACTTAGAGCCTCACTCTATTTATACAATCCCATGGTCCCACGAACCATGGCTAGATCTCCAAAGCCGACATTGCATTACAGAAATGAGGGCAGACAACCCTATGATTCATTTACATTCTTCATGCTCCGTGTCCACAAAACATAGAATCTTTACATCATATTTGGTCAAAGTCTAGGCTTTAAGCCCCAAAAATTGCCTTAGAGGATCCTGCGCCAAACATACAGACCAAGGTCTTCTCAAATGTCAAGGATCTACTGAAATGTGTAATACAAGTGTTTGAATGGAACAGAGGCTAGACAACGAATAGAGTTTAGGAAGATTTGTACTTCATATAGGAATATGGAAAGCTACAAACAATATTCCTAATGTTTGGTTAGCTTCTTCCACAGGGTTGGAGAAAAATTCCTTTGTTCAAATGCCAAAAGGTCTTCAAACATCACATAATTTAGATCAACTGAAAAAAGAAATTTTTAGCAAGGATTCAAAGCTTGATAAAATTTAAAAATCACTCCTTAATAGTACAGAAGCTAATGCAATGGATAAATTAGATCTTGGAGTTCACTATACTAGATAAAATTATGCCTCCAACTAAGGTCGCATCTCAAATGGAACTTCAACTTTGCATCATATCGAACATTGTAAACACTATATAATAATCCAACAAAATTCAATAGTATAGTTCAAAAGTCTTTGGTCAAGCTTCGGGTTATGCTCTATTGTCAAAACAATTTCGTAGATACAATATTAAGCCCTTGGAACAAATATCATAAACATCTAAGAGAAAATAAAATACTGTCGAAAGAAAATCCAAGAAAAAGAGATAGAACCTGATATTTCAATTTCCCAAAAGGATTTACTTGGTCAAGGTCTTGTTTGTCCTCAGAAAATCATAAACTATTGACTTCCATTTAAGAACATATCCTAAATTTGTTTGTCACAAATTGCAAATCAGCACAAGGAAAACTATGCTCTAGGACTTAGACAAAGATCACCTACAAATGAGATGAATTCTGGAAAACCACAGTGTCAAAAAGTGAATTCCATCACCTAAAATCAAATACCAAACTTGAGAGTTGTTGTTCATTGTATCCATTATCCTCCATGGGGCCAGTAAAAAATCTTAAAGCATTTCACATATATTTCTTAGAAAACAAATCATTCAAAACTTTCTTCAAACATCAACCTTCAACCAAGTGTCTCAGTGTTTTTTGCCTTCCTCAAGATCTCCACCAGTGTCTTCGACCTTCAAAACCCTGCCCCTTTGATATAACATAAGCATCCAAATTAGTTCGCAAAATCAAATACTTGATAGTGTAATTTTATTAAATATAATCAACAATAATTATAGATAAGAAGTTATCCTAATGAAAAGGACAAGTCATCATAGCCATTTGTTGATACGTTTTAGGGGAAAGGCGTTGAAAATCAACATTTTACACATGACATGGAAGAAACATTAAGGGGAAAATTGAAATAGAAAAGTTCCCTCGAAGATTTTCCTCCAATAGCTACCAAAAAAGAGTATCTAAGTGATTCTACAACATCATTATTGGGATGGGGTACCTAGGGTTAAATTTTGTATTTCCTTTTGTAAAAATGTAAAGTCTCTACGATTTGTGGAAGTGAAGCGCAAAGATAGTAAGAGTTAAAGGGGATTTAGTCCCTTAGTTTTTTAGGTTTTAGGAATGTTTTGAGACTCTCCCATGGTCCATGGACCATGGTATTGTAAATGGAAAGGATACAAATAGAAGGGTCATAGAGAGTCAAGATAGTAAGAGTTAAAGGGGATTTAGTCCCTTAGTTTTTTAGGTTTTAGGAATGTTTTGAGACTCTCCCATAGTCCATGGACCATGGTATTGTAAATGGAAAGGATACAAATAGAAGGGTCATAGAGAGTCTAGGAGGTAACTTAATATAGAATATCATTGTATGGGCAAGTAAGCTAAGGCAGGGAAGTCTGCTTTTGGTACTTAGGTGAAGGGGAAGTAGGGGTGATTTTAGGGGCGAATGTTCGCCCTTTGGCAAAATTAAAGGGTTTTAAATTTTTAGTGGGCGAATATTTCGTATCATAGTACATTTTTACAAATCACCTCAAATAGCCCACCTTATTTTAAGGGAGAGGGTAAAAAAGGTAAATTTAGCCCTTGAAATTAGGAGTTACAACCTTCCACTGGCCCATTTTCAAGAATAGGTTTTATTTAAGTGAATCCTATGGGCCAAAGGCCCAAATACCATATTTATAAAAGAGGTATGGTAAATTAATAAAAATATAAATAAATGAGAGGTATTGTAAATAAATAAAGCATAATTAATAAAAA
>APFE030911279.1:228834-266592 GCA_000404065.3 Pinus taeda | reverse complement strand
TCTTAATTATGGGTCTACCAAGTGCTCAGAGGGATAAATAGATTTCATCCCCCTAAGAGTGGTAGATGTGGACTTAATATGGATATAGGTTGGTTTTTATGATAATGAAGATATTAAATAGACTTAGGAAATTATATTGTAAAAACATTTTAAGGTGACTGGTTAAAGCATAGACATTGGACAAGTATATTTATATGAAACAAATCAAGGGCTAAAAGGAATGGATTGATTGCACTATAGATTGTAATTTGGGTAATTTTTCTAATTGCAAACAGGAACATACTTGTGTATTGGCAAAGTGGTTACGAGGTCCCTAGAAGTGGAGCAAACATATTGTAATTTGTGTAATTTTTCTAATTGCAAACAGGAACATACTTGTGTATTGGCAGGGTGGTTATGAGGTCCCTAGGAGTGATGAATTTGATTTTTTCTTGGTTTTATATATAGTATTAGGTTTTTTCCCATGCTTTCTGTGAATGGCACGGGTGAATTTTATCTTACACCCACTAGGTTATCGATATGTAATTTCGGTAATTTTGATTTCAAAAGATATTTTAAAGAAATGCAATGATTTCATTTATGTATTCAATAAACACAAGATTTTATAATTGAGTAAAATATTCGCCATGCCTGGGGAGAGATTCGCCAAAAAATTATATATACATATTATATTATTGATAAATCACCTTCCATTTTTCCTATATACCATGGAGATTCGCCCATTTATTATACATGTAAATTTAGGGGGGGTTCTTAAAATTTTCCTTGAGGGGAAGGCTTCTACAACTAAGTGTGTGGAGACCTTTCTAAGTCTGCAGGGTGAGTGTTTGGGCCCCTACAGTTGAGTGTGCAGGAAGAAGAGTTTGTAAATGAAGGGTTTTATCAATAAAATATTGTTTTGGAGCTCTACTTGTGTATTTGTGCATTTATCTTTACCTATGAAACTTCTATGTATTCACTCTAATGTTTTGAATTTATCTGAAGTAATGTTGAATTAATGTGAGAAAGTAGAAGATCTACATTTTTACTTACTTTTATGAATGATTAAGTCATTTCACGAAGGTTAATATTCTATTTTAGTGAGTTACCGCAATTGTTTAACTTTTAAGGGTTAAGGTTCACAAAGAGAGGAGGAATCCATAGAAACTACGAGATCCCATCACATTGACCTCTGAATGTAGAAACCTAGTTATGTTATCCCCCAATACTACTTTGGGTGATACTTCATCTTGCGCTACACGGGTTGTTTTCGAAACGGCCAATAGTTAGGGTTTTCTTAGTTGGAACAGTTAATGTTGAACCTGGGTCAGGTCCCATCCAGCCAACAAATGTTTCCATTGTTGGGACCATGATCTTGTTGAGGAATGTGTGATAAGTGGTTACCCACTAAGAAAGAGATTGAAAAGTGGATCGATTGGAAGCTGCACGCATTTGTAGCCCATGATAACATAAATCTGCGCTTGTCAAAGGAAGAGTGGCTAAATAGATACTGATTCACAGAAGAACATGAAATATTCTTCTCCTGTTTCCCCTATGAATTGCACGAGTGATTATCCAAACTAGCGGATAGTAAAGGTAGGTGGAGGCTTGGCGAACCTTTTGTGTGGATCCCAGAACTGGTGAAGCACTTAGAGGCTTCAAAAAATAACATCGCACAGGCCGCTGACTATTGGATTGATCGTATTCTAGGAAGATTCATCACTGAGTTTGTGATCGATACGTCCACCAACTATAGTGAAGAAAAGCGCAGGTTCTTCAAGGGACCAAGAGGTAAGTCCCTAAAATATCTAAGGACTTGAATTAACATGATACTGTGAAAAAAGAGGGTTATGCCTTTAAATTGATGTTTGGGACTACATGAAGTGGGAGAGAATTTAGACGGAATGAAGAATGAGGGTCTCAGTACAACCCGCTCTTAGGATCATTTGATAACGATGACGAAGATAATATTCTGAGAACAGTGTGAAGCATGCTATAGCTAGTAAGTCAAGGTACCATAGGGATACCTCATCCATACATGCCACCTCTGCCTCACACACCTACACCTTCACCTCCACTTCTACTCCACCTCCATTATTTAACATGGAGAATACAATGAAAATTCCTGTGTTTAAGGGTGTGGGAACTAAAGACTAAGAACAATTATGGTTCATCAAAGATGTTGTATGGAAGGCACAATACATCATTGATGACAAAATGAACAAATCACAGTTAGTCGCAACACTGCAGGACAAAGTGTTGAGTTGTGACATCAAGTTTTGCACAGATAAACCCAACGTGACTATGCTAGAAACCAAGCAACCACTGAATAGTAAGTTTAAAAAGCCAAAATCTCAAGCCCAGTGTATGATAGAGCTTAAGGAGATTTAGTAGAGGGTAGACACATCAATGTGGGACTTTGAGCAAAGACTAAAATTTCTAATTCGACAGGCTAATATGAACATTACAAATACTCAACATAGAGACTGGTACATCGCTTCACCCCTACCTCATCTGAGATTACCATTATCACAGTAGAAAATAGGAACACAAGCAGAAGCAGTGGAGTTCACCATGAGATTATAAGCTTCACCAATGCAAGACACGAATATGTGGGTATAACAAATTGAGTCGCAGTTGGTGAGTTTGTAGATGGAGCTGTAGAGCCTTAAGATGGGAAAGGATGTCTAGCCCGAGGTGTGCGTAGAAGTTTGGTGCCTGAAATGTAAAGGTCATAGTCATGATAATGGCCATTGTCCAATCTATCAGAACTATCTCATTGGGGGAAGTCATGTTCTACTAAACCCATAAAATATTGCCGGACCAAGTGTAGGGGTAGCCTTATGGTGTGCTATCTATCAGCTAGTTGGGAAGCATGCAATTGACAACTATCACCTCCTCTAGAAGTTTGTGTAGACTCCATGATATTTTTTTTGTACTTTTTGTAAATCAATAGGACATGATGAGCGCAATTACTGAACCTATGAACTAATGATGGAGCGGACTCCTACATATAGAATGTAAGTGGAAAATGGGCCTGAGGATTAGGGCATGGGTGCAGTGCATGGAGGATTCCAGGTGTTATAGACATATTTGGGCACATCAACCCCAATCATATATGTCAATAAAATAAGGGCTCTTTAACCCCTAAAAGTATTTTTTCATACCCTAAAGGATCATGGTCAACTGATTACATCATTTCCCAGAAGTTCCACCTGAAAAACCACTCAAGACTGGCCAAAATTGGACCATACTGAATGCTCCACTGTCAAGGTGCAATGCATTTTACCTGCTACACATGGGAAGTGTGATGCATACTGAAAAGGCCTTCTATAGGGTGTGATGAGTGAGAATAGAAAAATGGCTAAGATAGTTTGCTAAGTGGATGCTCATGGAATCTTCTAGAAACTTCTCCTATGACACTTGTCTCTCTGAATTTGCCTAGGGATGAGTAAGATATCAATCAAATCTCCAAGTGGAACCAAGAACTATCAGTGGAATGATACTAATAAAAAACCCAGAGCTGACTCACACCTCTGCAAATATCTATAAATGGCAGATCAAAATGCTAGGCATTGATTCAAGCATCGTTGAACATGAAATCAAGATGTATCCAGATGTCAAACTAGTATGGTAGCGGCTTCGACCGATTCACCCAAAGAAAGCCATTGCCATCAAGGCAAAAGTTGAAAAACATTTACATGCTAGTTTCATTTACCCTATTCCTCTAACTGATTGGGTATCGAATATTGTTCTTGTGATGAAAAAGCAAGGAACGATTAGAGTGTGTGTTCGTTACAGGGATGTAAATCAAGCTTGTCCAAAGGACAACTACCCTACACCCTTCATCGACCAGATAATTGATGAATGTGCTAGATGTGAAATCTTTTCATTCATGGATGGATTTTCTGGATACAATCAAATAAACATCGACCCACAGGACCAGTCAAAGACTGCATTTACATGTCTGTGGGGCACATTTGCATACCGTAAACTACCTTTCAGTTTAAAGAATGTAGGGGAAACTTTTCAGAGGGAAATGAACTATGCCTTCCATGACATCAAACACATCGTTCAACCATATCTCAATGATCTACCAGCTCATTCACGAAAGTGGACTAATCATCTGCAACATTTGAGAGCTATATTTCTATGTTGCCTACACTACAAGATATGACTCAATCCACACAAATGTGTGTTTTGTGTCAGTTCTAGTCATTTACTAGGTTTCGTAGTTTATAAGGATAAGATTCCACTTGACCCGTGTAAGTTTCAGGCAATCATCGACATGCTTCCACCTTCAAATTTGCTTCAGATTCAGAAACTCCAAGGGAAAGCAAACTTTCTAAGGAGATTCATTCCAAATTACACGAAACTTGCTAAAGGTTATACGCGTTTTTTGAACAAAGAAGTGCCCTTCAACTGAGATCAGGTTGCGCAAGCTTCCTTTCATGTTTTGAAGGATTCCCTAATAAAAGCATCATTAATGTATGCTCCCGACTATCAAAAAGACTTTAGCCTATATCGCGTCGCAGCAGATAAACCATCACAATGGTTTTAGTACAAGAAGACACCATAATTGAACATCCAATTTATTATTTAAGTTGAAACTTAAATGATACAGAAATCAAGTACTCCTATGTTGAAAAGTTGGCTCTAGCAACTGTTCAAGTAGTACAGAGATTTCGACACTATATCCTCTTTTGCAAAACTACCATTCTGTCAGATTTCAACCCTATGACTTACATTTTGTTGCATCAATTACTAGGGGGAAAATATTCAAAATGGATAGCCATTCCACAAGAGTTTGATATGGAATTCACAAAATCCAAATCAAAGAAATCTCTAGTTTTCGTGGAGTTACTATGCGACCTCCCATCATTGTCCAACGATTCAACATCTAAGGCATCAATCGTGGATGAAACTCTGTTTCTAATATCGTCAAGCGATTTGTGGTATGGAGATATACTGATCTATCTCGAAACCCAAACCTTTAGGCCTAACACCTCTCACTCCGAACAACAGCATACTCAATACCAAGCCAAATACTACATGATCATCAATGATACACTTTACCACATTGAGGTGTTGATACAGTTCTGCGAAGGTGCCTCACGCATGAGGAGGCCACAAAGTCCCAAATGATTATCATTCAGGTGCATGTGGGATGCATCAATATGGTTATGCTACGGTACAAAAGATCTTACGATCAGGTTACTTTTGGCCTACTATATTCAAAGATTTCATAATCGCAGTTAGAAGTTGCCATGCTTGTCACATCTTCGATCGCAAAAGTAGATTACCACCCGCACCATTGCATCTAGTAGTTGTTGTTGGGCCATTCGCCAAATGGGGAATAGATTTCATAACATATAACCCCACCTCGGCCGGGGGGCATGGGTATATCATAGTCGCAGTTGATTATTTTACAAAATGGGCCGAGGCGATGCCTACATTAAACAACAGCGGCAAAACAACTGCTCTTTTCTTTTTCAACCATGTAGTCTCTAGATTTGGTGTTCCACAAGCTATAGTCATAGATCATGGATCGCATTTTCGCAATCACATGATGGTTGAATTGGCTACCAAATTAGGATTGTCCCACGATAGTTCTACTCCATATTATCCGCAAGCTAATGGACAAGTTGAGGCCATCAACAAAGTCCTGAAGCACATGCTATAAAGGATGATTGGAGTCCACAAATAGAATTGGCACTTAATCCTGTACTTAGCTTTGTGGGCATATAGGACATCGGTGAGAAATGTGATCGGATTTACACCCTTTAAATTGGTGTAGAGCTTAGAAGCGGTCCTACCAATTCAGTGTGAAATTTCATCTCTCAAGCTCGTAATCGATCTACTTCTCGAAACTTCGGAGCAAGAGGCTCATTTCTTGGAACTAATCCAATTGGATGAAACCCATCGTGATGCCACATGGGCTAAAGAAGCTCACAAGAAACGCATCAAGACACAATTTGACAAAAATGTCAAACCTCGTGTCTTCTCAGAAGGTGACCTGGTCTTGCTTTACGATCAGGACTCTAATAAACTAGGAGCAGGTAAGTTCAAACCATTGTGGATGGGCCCCTACATTGTTAAAAGAGTATTAGCAAAAGGAGCCTATGAGCTAGTAGATTACGATGGGATTACACTATCGCAACCTCGGAACGGCTTGTACCTTAAGCATTACTATGCTTGATTAAGTATGGTAATCTCTTTATAGATATGCTTTTGCTACATTTTTGTTTTTGTCAAGAGGTATTTTTTTGGTTAGGTAATCCACTTTTCATTTGTTGTAGATGTTGGAAATGTTGGAATCATTCATTGGATATGTCGATGGAGCCAGTCTAGTACGAGGAACCTATCTTCTATAGCCTGGGCCATTTTTGATCCAAGCGGCAAGTTAGTGAGTTTCAGAGGGATATGTATTGGTCAATCAATGAATAACATCACTGAGTGCATCACGTTGATAGAACTCTTTGATGTCATCGCACATGGCATACACTGACTTTTTGTCAGGGTATATTCACAACTCGTCATTGTACAACTTACTGGTGTCTATTCCATTCAGAATCCAACTATCTATCATATGTTCCTAAGGGTCAGGATTTTGGAAAGGTAGTTTGATTCTATTCAATATCAACACATTTCTAGAAATTTCAGCACATTAACTCATTCATTAGCAAATTATGTGTTAGATAAACATTTGCAACAGTTATAAAGGAAAAAGCATTTCACATTAAGATTTGCATAAGGATCACATCACTTAACCAAAATAAAACTCCGAAAATAAAAAATATATATAACTATTTATAGTTTTTACAAATTGTTCTGTGTTCAGGAGAAAATCGATCATACGACCCAAAAACTCAAAAATGCAAAAAAGCACCCTAAACTAATGGTGCTAGTGATAGCAAGTCACCACCTGTGAGATCATACGTAAGAGCCTAGTCCATCGACTCAGCACGCTAGTGGTATGGCGCTGTAATCTTAGAGGTAACTTGTCGATCCTTACATCCTGAATACCAAGGGTGAGACCCTTGATCTAATCTGGCAACACTGCAAGGGTCTCTGCTATGTCCAGATCACGAAGGTTAGCCCTCCCTATAGCCTCTCCTGCTGGAACGACAGCTGCTACCCTTGGGCGTGCTGCTGGTCGCACTGGCCCAACATCTACACACATATATGAGTTTGATTAGTCTTGACAACATTTGAAAAACACAAGAACATTATAAAAACTATAAACAAAGATATGGTTAGATCATTTTACCCATAACACTCCACTGCCTGCCAGCCGATAACGCAAAATCTAGGTCACCTCGGAAATCCATCCCAACATATAAATACTTTGCAAAGACCATCTCCTGACGGTCGAACCACTCAAAGAAGGTATCAGAGAATGAAATCTGTGACTGACCAACATGTTTGGCCATGAGGTCAACCCATATTTGCATCCGTGGTTCCCTCGGTGCTGGAAATCCTAGTGAAATGTACTGTGGCTACATCAGTGGAATCCTCTCCAAGGCGAAAGCAGTCAGAATGGAACTGTAACCAAAGTTATTGGATCTTCCATTCTTTACCTTGGAGAGTTGTTCTTTTATAACCGGAAGTACTACCTCACACCAGTTGAATACCTTTGGTTCCAGGCATTCCAAGGCATATTACATATAAGATCTGTTGGCAAAATGAAGAACCACGCTACTAGCCAATCTAGCAAAGGTGAATAAAATGGTCCTCAAGGACTGATCAGTGACATCTCAAATATTGATCTTGCCATTCCTTCTCAGTTGAGATCCATCTCTAAGAAACTGGCAAATATAATCCCTCATAGATTCACCCGCACGGGCAGATCCTGATAGTGAGAGAGCTGCACCACGCCTTGATAACCCAGTTAAAAAGTAGATATCCTTGACTTTAAAAGGAATGGATTTTCCTCTAATATGGAACACCTGGTTGATCAGATCCCATGCATTAAGAAGATATTGAACCAAATTTATTTGTTGCCTCATGTTGGATATGCAGAAGAATTTGAGCAAGCCAAAGTTTCACAATGCAATAACCGTACCCAGATCATGTAAGGAAATCATGTCCTCTTCTTCATGCTCATGTTCATGCCATGTAACGATGAGAATTTCATGATAGATTGTAAACATTGAGCTGAGGTTTCAAAATTTTTAAAGACTTCAACTACCTTAGCGGTGTTGACTGATCCATTTCCAAACCCAGAAAACAACCTGATTGCTATCAATCATGCTTCCAAATCGCAAGTGCTTATGCTATCCAACTCAAAACAACAAAATTATGCTTTGATATTGAAAAGGAATAAAGATTATAGGAATCCATAGTCATTGAACACCAAGGCTACAGATCAATCTAGTAGTTTGACAACAACTTCGCTAGAAGTTGTTCCGCCCATCATTCCTGACTTAACTATAAATCCGCCAAAGGGAGTAGTACATAAATCGACATTTAATCCTCATGCCCGAGCAGCACAGAATTATAATATAGTGGAGGATTTGGCTCAGTTTCCATCTGCTATGTCGACACTTGAAGTACTCCAGAATTACCCCTCCCAAAAGCAAGATTTGTTATTAGCTATAGGTGGCATTGACCCAGACGATTCCAATCTTGTGGCCTTTAACCATAAAGGATATGAACCTTAGCTACCGGCTCAACTCGCTTTCCTTATACAGGTAAAATCCCCGAATAAAACTATTCATCAAATAATCATTGATGAGGGGGCATCTACCTATATTATGTCAATGAGTTTTTGGAAAAGTTTAGGCTCACCACCCTTGTCACGATCATCAACGACATTAAAAATGTTCGATGGAAGAACATTCACGCCATATGGAATTTTAAGTAACTTGCAAGTTGAATTGGGGGGCAAGGCAGTAGAAATTGAAGTCGAGGTCATTGATGGAAACCTTGACTACAATATCTTACTGGGCATGCCCTAGATTTATGCTATGGCTGCCATTGTGTCAACATATTTTAGAAAGATTGCATTTCCCTTCCAAGGTGGAATTACAATAGTTGACCAACTAACATTTTTCCCCAACAGTTCACAAGTTACTAGAAGCATTCCATTGATCCATGGAAGTCCTCAATCACTTCAAAATGTCATAGTAGGTCTTCTAAAAGATCCTTCTTTAATGGGTACTTTTTCCCTCCTGCCTCTGAGTAATCTAGTAGCAGTGGCAACAATAGAAACCTGTCACATGATATCTTCTACATCATCAAAGATTAAGAAGAACTCTGACCATTTTGATAGTGTGGATCATCGTGAGGTGTTGCCCCCAAGCCCCATAGAATCTTTGTAGCAATCAATTTTCTGGGCCTGGGCGGCGAACCCAAATGAACACTCAGCGAGTGTTTGGATAGAGAGGTCTCTAGAGTATGGTACCTCTTCTGATCCTTGGTCTCGTATACATTCTACAAATGAAGGAATCATTTAGTAGATGATGATAGGAGAGATGCCATGGGAAGATTACCACCATCATTCCGACCTTCAAGATAATAATGAAGATTATTCAAGCGACCTTAATCATCCTTCAGTTTTGATTTTCTATCAAAAACTATAAAACAAGGACCCCTGGAGTAAAATTCCAGTTGAGGCTTTCACTTGATCTCGTAAAAGAACCTTCATTCCATCCACCACATAACCATGAGTAGTTTGGTGAATGCAATGAAGCTTGGGGGGCATGCACCTAGTTGTAAAGATAAGTTTCCTTGTAGGTTATGTGATTGGTCTACCACACTGGTCTGTCACACGATTCACCTTTGTCTATTATGGACAAAGCCGTCCTGCTTCACCGCATTGATTTCCATCTAGTTACAAGAGACTCTCCTTTTCATCATGTTAGGGGAATGAAAACCACATGAGCAATGTTTCCGCAAGGTTCAAGCTCATTAAAAAATAAACCTGCCATTGAGCATAGTTTCTTCTGATTCAATCTCATTAAAAATGAATCCACCCTTGGTAAATAACCTTTGTGATTGCCTTACTATTAGCCTATTCCTCCCGTCACCTCCATTATTTTGGTCGATCATATGCTTCCACTTGATTTTTTACCTTTTTGAGGAACAACTGTGACAAGTGATCCTGTTAGCCACCCTCTCCACACTGCCATGTTTTGAGGAGTTCTAAACTTACCTGGAACCAGTTGCTACCCCAAAACACCACTCATTCCTAAAAAATGAGTCTCTTTTAAACTCTTCTTAGACTCACTAAATATAAAAATATTGTCGATCAGTTGGCCTCTCCAGCTCGTTAAAGTGATTGGAAGTGCCATCCCTCCTACATTTTAATATTTTTGGACTTGAGGGATTATCACACAAAAATATCGAGCGCTTGTCTTTTTCGGCTCGCTAAAGTGATTGGAAAAGTCATCCCTTTTGTATTATTTTAATCTTTTTCAGACTCAAGGGATTGTGATATGAAAAATAACTACTGGAGTTTCCTTTTCGTCCCTTTTCAAACTCTCTAAACATGAAAAGGACCGAGTTATCCTTGTCGTTAAACTCGTTAAAAAAAATAGCGACAAACTTGTCCATTTAGACAAGAACGAGTTTCACTATCACTAGGCTCGTTAAAACATAGCGACAGGTTTGCCTAAATGGAAAATTATAGAACAAGCATATGTTATCCTCCTCAAGCTTGACAAAAATAAAGAGTTACTGGTCAGCAATGTCTGGGAAAAAAGCGAAGAAAAATTGAAGAACTTCATTGGTAGCACGTCACTCTTGAACATGACACTTTCACTCCATCGCCATGATTGAGTCAGGTTGGGTTATTCCATTCACCGATCATATCACCATTGGTCCTCTGTACCATCCATATTTTGGGGTTAATGCTACCAATCCATCTCAGTGTCACCAACATGTTCAAGAGAAGTCATTCAGAGAATTCACTACCCAGTTAATGCCTCATCCACTGCAATACCTTCACCCTCCATTTTTCATGGCTACCATTCCTAAGCCTTGTATCATCAGATCATTTTCACCTCCAGAAAATCATTTTCTTCATTTTGTGTTGTAGGTGTGGGATAAATTAAGGCTCTCCTACGACGTGTCACTTCTTGTCGACATCAAATTATTATCCAATAAGTTGACATAGAAACAGCCCTTTCAGTACCTTGAAGCTTGCATGCCTCAATGGCAAGTATCTCACTTCCAGTGATAGGTTTTGCATCAATGGCCTTTGACCGAAATATTTTACGTGGTGGTTGACATCAACTCATATATTCACACCACGTGAATTGCACTGTAGTACTTTGAGGGTCATTATCATTATCAATGACTCCTCTTGTGCCTATTAACAGCTTACATCATTGGCTAATAATCATTCAATGTCTTTCCATGTTTGACTTCAGAACATCTTTTCACATGGATCGACTTGTACATCGGGTGAAGATTGAATGAGTTTGAAGACCCCTGATCCAATTTCATCCATCTAGGCTGTGATATATTCAGGAATATAAAGACATCAAATGTACACAGAAGCTACACAGATGACCATCCGAGCTAAGGGATGATGACTCTACATATAAAGAATCACTAGTCTGCAACTGTAGACGGTTATCTGTTCCATGTACATGAAAATGAATTTATAAAGCTGAGCATGGGAATGCCCACTTTAGCTAGATCATGAAAATATTATGATGATGATGTATTGTATTGTATCTTATAAAGGTCACCTTCCAATTCGAATACCTGAGATCCTCATGATAAAGCATTTCACCCTACATCAAAAGATTTACGACCTCATGCTTTAGGAGGCAACTGTTATAGACATATTTGAGCACATCAACCCCGATCATATATGTTGATAAACCAATGGCTCTTTAACCCCTAAAATTGTTGTTTCATACCCTAAAGGATCATGGTCAACTGATTACATCATTTCCCAGAAGTTCCACCTGAAAAACCACTTAGAATTGGCCAAAACAGGACCATACTGAATGCTCCACTATCAGGATGTGATGCATCTCACCTACTATACACAAGAAGTATGATGCATACTGAAAAGGCCTTTTGTAGGGTGAGAAAGAATGGACAAATGGCTGAGGCAGTTTGCTAAGTGGATTCTCATGGAATCTTCTAGAAACTTCTCCTATGACACTTGTCTCTCTGAATTCGCCCAGGGATGAGTAAGAGATCAATCAAATATCCAAGTGGAACCAAGAACTATTAGTGGAATTACACTAATCAAAACCCAAAGCTGACTCACACCTCTTCAAATATCTATAAATGGATCCCTCATCTGAGAGATCTAGAGGTTGGAATTTTGTAATTTGTAAGGAAGTGATGTTGGTTTCTCTCTGAGAAAAACATTGTATTTTTGGGTGATCTTGCTTTTCATGAGGTGTAGAGGGCTTTCATGCTGGGAGGATGATGCTAGATTAGATAGCTGGGTTGTAATCATCTCTTATATTTCTACTATCAATAAAGTTCTTTTACTTTTCCTCCATATAATAATGTATTTGTGAATCTTGTTATTTGTAGATGCAATTGTATGGTAAACGTATTTCTAATTCTACATTGTTTATGATATCATAGATCGAGATGCTTTGATAGTGTTTTGTTGCTTTGCCTCTAAAGGTATTCTATAAAATGGGACAAGTGGGAGAAGAGTGGCAAGCTCTGTCAAGGGAGAGAGGAAACAAGCAAGGAGCCAAGCAGAAGATATAGGTTGGTCCTCTTTGCTTCTCTCTTATCTATCATACGTAAAGGAAATCTCGAAGCGCTTTGAATTGTTCATTTCTAAGATAGCTACCCATCTTAGTGGGACTAGTAGATTGAAAAGACACTAGTTTTCCTGGAAACACCAAGGCCAAGGAAGAGGATGAGTAGGAAGGTCTGGAAGGGGTCGCAGACAAGTCAATTGTTATAATTGTGGAGAAGTAGGTGAGTTTCCACGCAATTGTCAGAACCCAACCCGTCCCTCTTGTCAGTATTGCCAAAGGTTTGATCATGTTATAGAAGATTGTCTGATACTAATAGCCAAGATGCAAGAGAAAAAGGCTCAAAAACCTATGCAGAATATTCTCTTGATGAGGACAGAGCATCACAAAGAAGAGCCTAGCATTAATACAGTGATGCGAAGTGGCATTGCCACTAGAGAAGATAAAGGAAAGCATCTAAAAATTGAAGGACAGATATGAAAGGGTGTCAAGAAGGAAGTAGGATTCAATCTAATCTAGGCTAAGGAAACCTTTATGGAAGCCAATAAGAGCTTCACTCAGGCTTCTACCTCAGGAAGCCAAGAGAAGTATGGTGGAAACAACGAAGCACAAGATGTAGATCCTTCATTATTAGCTACTTTTTTGAAGACTTGTATGAAGTTGTTACAGGATAGAAAGGTGGTAGAAGGGCTCCAAGAGTTAATTGATAAATACGCAAGTAAGGTTAAGACTCCTCCAAAACAGCGCGTAGTATGAAAAGTGGGCAAAAGAAAGAAACGAACAGGTCATGAAATGAGGCTAACTGTGTAGATCAGAGAGTACAAAATGGATCAGGTAATTCTCGATTTAGGATAAGATGCGAATGTGCTACCAAAATAGACTTGGGAGAAAATGGGAAGACCTGCACTGTAGTGGTCTCCTATCCAGCTACATATGGTAAATCAACAAAAGATCATTCATATGGGGCACTTGTATGGGGTTATGGTGGATATTGAAGGAGAGAGCACCTTGGCTGACTTTGAAGTGATAGAGATAGTGGATGATAGTAATTCTTGCCCCACACTATTAGGCATTAATTGGGCCTTTGACATGGATGCAGTCATTAACATTAAAAATTGATCCATTAGATCCAAATGAAGGTGCGCAATATATGGAACTAGTCTACAATTATGAAGAAGAAGATGATCTGGATCAGATATATAAGATCACTGTGTGTGATGAGCACTGGATCAATCCTTCAGTAGATGGAATAATTACATGGGATAAAGATAACTCCTTCACCTCAAATTTTGACAAGGAACTTGATCATTGGTAGAATCAATTACATGAAGTCTCCTCACTGTGCTGCAATAGGTTGACAAAATCACTTCGCTGCATAACCATGGAGGTATGAAATCTACCCCATTATGATGGTTTGGATGATGTTAATTTTTTTTTGGATAAGTTTGAAAGAGAGGTGCCAGAAAAACATTGATTCTAGGCACTAGATCCGGTGATGTTGGGATGGGGTTCCCTGGGTCAGTTTTGGGGAAAAAGCCCAAGTTTGATGTAAAACTATGTAAAGTATCTAGAAATTGTGGTCGTGAAGCTTGTAGCTAGTTAAGAGTCAAAAAAGGGTTTTATCCTACTTTATGTAAGCTTGAGTCGGCTTTTTGAAGATCTACCCATCATCCATGGACCATGGGATTGTATAAATAGATGTGTCTTAGAGAGTCTAAAAAAGGAATCGAATTTTATGGGTACAAGCAAAGATGTCTAGCATAGAGATAGAAGCCTTAGAGGGGAAAGGCTCTTTAGCTGAGTGCACAGACCCCTGCAGCTGAATGTGCAGGCAAGTATTGAGTCTAAACCTATATTCAATATCAATAAAGAATATTTTTGCCGAAATTCCTGTGTTTTATCTCTTTACTTATGTTATGTATGATTTGATAGATGTTATGATGGAATGATGTATTTATAAAATAATGATGTATTGATGTGCAAATTGACTTGATCCATCTTATTATTTGAATGCAATTGATGTTAAGTGATTATGCGAAGATCATATGACTTTTTTTTTAAGTTATCAAACACTTAGGTAGATCTAAGTAAATATTTGTCTAAGAGTAATTTATGGTGCATGTAAGTAGATAATTGGCCTGTTAACGGTCCACAAAAGATGGTTGTAGATCTTCACAAAGCTCTAGAGGCTGATTAAAGGAAGTTACAATGATAAGACATAAGGGCTTAATGATTTGTGTGAAGATAGACCTAGGTCATAGAAAGACATCACATTGACCTTTGGGTGTAGAAACTTAGTTGCAGCATCCCCCCATACTGCTTCAGGTGAGACTTCAGTCTACGCACCACAGATTGATGCTAAAAGGGTGAGTATTGTAGGGATTTGTTTGGTACAGCTAACTCTGAACTTGGGTCAGGGCCCCCTAACCCAACAAATGCTTTCATTGCTAGGAATAGGATCTGCATAAAGAGATGTGTGATGTGGCATCACAGGAATCTAACGAAGAACAAAATTGGCAAGTGGTTGGATAGAAAGATCCACGAATTCGCTGTGTAGGAAAATATGAATCCATGCTTGAAAAAAGAACAATGGTTGGATAGATATTTGTACATAGAAATACACGAAATTTTCTTTTGTGCCTCCTCGATTGATCTATATGAGTGGATAGCTAAATTGGCAGACAACCAAGGAAGGTGGAAGCTTGACAATGCAATAGTGTGGAAGCCAGAATTAGTGCGGAGGCTATAAGCTTCTGAAGATAAGATCACATGTGTTGCTGACCATTGGCTTGATCAAGTTATAGGAGGATTTATTATAGAGTTCATGGTCAACACCTCAGTCAGTTACAGTGAAGTAGAGCAATGATTCTTAAAAGGATTGCGAGGTAAGTATCTGAGATCTTTGAATACTTGGATTAAGATGTTGTTGTGTGAGAAATGGTTTATGCCACTGCCTTGATGTTTGGAGCTATGCGAAGTGGGAAGCTCTTCAAGGATAGGGGAAGAACAAGCCCTCAATATAGCCCATTGGTTGAACATTCTGTGAGCGACGACGAGGGAGCAATACAAGATTCACTGCAGAGTGTTGTCCAGTTAATAAGGCAGGGTTTTCTACGAATACCTCATCCATCCACACCACCTCCACCTTCACATCCACAACATACACCTTCACCCACACTGCCACCACCACTGATACTGTCAATATGTCAAATACAATGAAGTTGTCAATTTTCAAGGGCTTAGGAAGTGAGGATCTAGATCAGTTTTGGTTTTTTGCAAAGGACGTGTGGATAGCACAACAAATTAAGGATGATAATATAAAAAAGGTGCAGTTGGTTACCGCTCTGCAGGATTGTGTGCCAACATTGTACATTAAGAACTGCACTAATAATCCATTGGCATCATTAGTAGATATTTAGACTGCTTTGAACAAAGAATTTGGCAAGCCAAAGTCTGCCTCACAATCAGTAATTAGATTTAAAAAAACCATGATGAGGCCTGGTGAAATGCCGTGGGAGCTAGATCAAAGACTACAGTTCAGGATCCACGAAGATAATATGAACCTCATAGATAGTTAGCACTGACTGGTTTATAGCTGCACTCCTACCCCACCTATGGATTGCTTTATCGCAACAAAAGATAGGAACTTAGGCAGAATCTTTGGAAATTTCAATGAGATTGCATGAGACACCAATTCAGGATGCGTCTTTGGGAGTCCAACAAATTCACTTGCAGTTGCAAAACCTCTGTTTCGAATTGAAAAGATTAAAAAAATAAAAAGAGGTCAAGACAGATGCTATCAAGAAATCTAGTGTCCATTCAGAGCTGCTAGTCCCACTAAGATGGGTAGCTATCTTAGAAACAAACAACTAAAGTCACTTGCATTTTCCTTTATGAGAAGTAGATGAGAGAGAAGCAGAGAGTACCAACCTCCGTTTTTCGCTTGGCTCCTTGCTTGTTTCCTCTCCCCTTTGACAGATCTTTGCTACTTCTCCCTTGCTTACCCCACTTCAAAGAGCACCTATAAAGTCAAAGCAGCATAATACCATCAAAGCATAGAGATCTACAATCATAAACAATATAGGACCAGATATATATTGACCACACAAATGCATATATCAACTCAAACATATAAGAATGTGGAGGAAACTCAAATAGCTTTATTGATAGAAAGAGTAGAAGAGATGATTAAAACCCATTGATCTAACCCAGTGTCATCCTCCCAGAATGAAAGCCCTTCTTCACCTCATGAAAAGCTTAGATCACCGAACACTGTGATGTTCCACAAAGAAGCCAATAAAACTTCCTTACGAAATACAAGATTCCAGCCTTTGGATCTCTGGGATGAGGGATCCATATATAGATTTTTGTAGGTGGGTGAGTCAACTTTTGGGATTTTGATTAGTGTCCTCTCTCTGATAGTTCTTGGTTCGACTTGGAGATTCATGATCTCTTACTCATCCCTGGGTGAATTCAGAGAGGCAAGTGTCAAATGGGCAATTTCTAGAAGATTCTTTGGGTTTCCACCTAGCCAACTTCTTTTTCCATTTGTTTTATCTCACTCATCGCACCCCACATAAGAGCTTTTCAGTATGTGTCGCACATTTTTCATGCAGCAGGTGAGATGCATCGCACCCTTAGCAATGAGTAGTCTGTATGGTCTAGTTTTGACTAGTTCTGAGCAGTTTTTCATGGAGAATTTTTGGGACATGATGTAATTAGCTGACCTTGCTCCTCTAGGGTATGAAACAACACTTTTAGGGACTTAGAAGCCCTTGGTTTATGGACATATGTGATTGGGTTTGCTTTGCCCAAATATGTCTATAACAGTTGCCCCCTAAAGCATGAGGTCGTAAATCTTTTGATGTTGGGTGAAATGCTTTATCATGAGGATCCGAGGTTTTTCAAACTGGAAGGCGACCTATAATAAGATACAACACAATAAATTATCTTTATAAATTCATTCTCATGTACATAGGATAGACAACCGTTTGTGTGGCAGATTGATGATTCCGGTAGAGCCATCATCCTTTGGCTTGGATGATTATCTGTGCAGAAATGATGTACATTTGGTGTCTTGATTTTCCTGAATATATCACAGTCTGGATGGATGAAACTAGATGTGGAGTCTTCAAACTCATTCAATATTTTCCAAAAGTACAAGTAAATCCATGTGAAAATATGTTTTAAAGTCGAACATGGAAAGACATTACCTGATTACTAGCCAATGATGAAAGTTGTTAACAGGCGCGAGAGGAATCATCGATAATGATAATGACCCTCAAGGTACGATAGTACAATTTATGTGGTGTGAAAAAGGGACTTGGCATCGAATGCAATGAAAAATCTTTCGGTCGAAGGCCATTGATGTAAACCTGTCACCAGAAGTGAGAAACTTGCCATTAAGGCATGCAAGCTTCAAAGTACTGAAAGGGTTGTTCCTTGGTCAACTTCTTGGATAATGAGCTGATGTCGACAAGAAGTGACCCGTCATAGGAGGGCATTAATGAATCCCACATCTACGACATGGAACGGAGCAAATGATTTTGCAGAGGTCAAAAAAATCTGATGATACAAGGTTCAAGGTGGCGGTCATGAAAGAATGAAGCGTGAAGGTATTGCAGTGGATGAGACACAAGCTGGGTTGGTGAATTCTCTGAGTGACTTCTCTTGAACATATTGGCGACACTGAAGTGGATTTGTAGCTTTAACCCAAAAAATGGATGGTATAGTGAACCACTGGTAATATGACCGGTGAATGGAATAACCCAACCAAACTCAATCATGGTGATGGAGTGAAAGTGTCATGTTCAAGAGCGACTTGCTACCAGTAAAGTTTCTTCAAGCTTTCTTCCCAATTTTCCCCAGTTATTGCTGACCAGTACCTTTTTATTTTTGTCAAGATTGAGGAGTATAACATATGCTTGTTCTATAATTTTCCCTTTGGACAAACCCATCGCTATGCTTTAACGAGCCTAGTGATAGTGAAACTCGTTCTTGTCTGCATGGACAAGTTTGTCACTATTGGTTTTAACGAGTTTGACAACAAAGATAACTCGGTCCTTTTTCAATTTTGGAGAGTCTGAAAAGGGACGGAAAGGAAACTTCAACAATCCTTTTTTGTCATATAATCCATTAAGTTCAAAAAAGTATAAAATAATATGAAAGGGATGAATTTTCGATAGTTTTAATGAGCCGAACAAGACAAGCACTCGATCTTTTTATGTAATGATCCCTCAGGTACAAAAAGATTAAAATCTAGAGGAGGGATAGCACTTTCGATTGTTTTAACGAGCTGGAGAGGCCAATTGCTTGGCAATCTTTTCATATTTTATGAGTTAGATGAAAAGAGCTTAAGGGAGACTCGTTTTTCAAGGAACGAGTGATATTTTCGGGCAGCAGCTGGTTCCAGGTAAGGTTTGGAACTCCCTAATCATGGCAATGTAAATAAGATGGCTAACATAATCACTCATCACAGTTGTTCCTCAAAAGGGGTAAACAATCAAATGGAGGCGTATGATCAGCTAAAACAGAGTGGAGGTGATGGTAAGAACACAACCAAGGCTCAAAAGCTGATGATAATGTCTTCACAATGGTTATTTAGCAGAGGTGGGTTCATTTTTTAATGAGCTTAAACTTTGGCAGAACATATGCTCATTGCTAGGTTTAATTTTTAATGAGCTTGAACTTTGCGTAAAACTGCTCATGCTAGTCGTATAATAAGGATGTCTCATCGATATGTTCATTTTTTAGGGAGCTTGCACCATTCGAAACTTTGCTCCGGATCCTTTCTTTATGTAAGCTAGGAATGACCAATCCTACGATTTTAAAGGGTCAAGAACCTACAAACTAAGAAAATAAATGGTCGCTTTTCACTTTCATGCAAAAAGGTTTGCATGCCCCCAAGTATAATGAAGTAGAGTTTCCAGGTTACCCTTCAATTTGCAGACAAAACATTTGCTCTATCGAGAAAGGCCTACCTTCTGATGGAGGTATCTTAATACAGTCTAATCCCATTTTCCTAAATGGACGGGTGTGTTAGACTAGTCATATTCCTACGCAGATACCCACCTTATAACTGGGGTTTTCCTACCAAAGCAGACCAGGGCACATGCCCCCTGGGTTTCAATCACAATCACCAAATCACTCGCGCTCATCAGGTGGATGGGCTGGAGATTCATGAGACATTCCTTGCATGAAAAGACCAATTAGGGATGGAATTTGACTATTAGCTATGTGTGAGTCGGGGAATGAAAGTTGGTCTATGAGCTAGACCACTTTGCCTTCATGTGGAAAACACATCACTCGAAAGAGTGAGGAGACAATGACTCCCATGTTATAAATGTAGTCACGCCCAAGGAGTAGATTGTATTCTAAAGGTCCCTGGACTACCATCACATTCAGGTAGATAGTTTTCCTTCTCAAAGTTATGGGCAAACTTGGAAGGATCCCTAACGGTGGACTGGTTCCTTTGTCAAAGCCTACCAGATTTCACATCTCAGGCAGAAGTGATGGTGAACCAAGTGCTTTCCAAGAAGTTGAGGAAAGGATACTCATAGAAGCCCCTTCATCTATGATAGTACCGAACATGACCATTTTGTAAGCTTGTACTATGATTCAGAATGGTACATTAGATGGTAGACGGGGTCTGTCTAGTAGATTCCAATCGAAGGAAATGACTAGATTGCTTGGAGGTGGGACCAAATAAATGGCCAGATACGTCTCCGACGAACTTCCTTCCTATGGTAAAGGAACAAGTAGGTTTCCCCCATGTTCATCGAAGTTTGTGTTTATGAAAAGAATTTGAATGATGTCGTTCTCATTCTCTTTGGTAAATGTATCATCTGAAGGTAAACTTCTGAAGACAAGTTTGGGTCGACTACTATCTTTACCTATTGACTTTGGTCCGGTGTGGACTCAGAGGGTTTATCTTCAATGATATATGCTTTGACCGACCACAAAGGTGTGTCAATCAGATTTTCAACTAGCGATGGTCTCGACAAGAGTTTCTTGTATCCAGGAGGAAGCCGTAGCAGTGAAGCAAGACAATTATCCAAGACTCTTTTAGCTTCGTCTAGGAAGGGACAGCGGTGAGTGGCATGATCGCCTTCACATAGTTTACAAGGAATTTTAGATCTTCCTCTCTGTCCAGTGACTTCATTTTCACTAGTTGATGATGTTACACAGTAATTTTTCATTGCTTTCACTCCCAGTCCTTCTACTATGTCATGTGTCCAAGTCAAACATGCTCATACTGAACAAATGCTCTCTTATGCTTCCAATTGACCCACTTTTCCTAAGTTATCTACCTCATCGTGATGATGGACTTAGTATATGCGCTGAAGGGTGGTCTTAAACAGTCCAGTAGTGCTTCCAGCGTGGAAGTACATTTGTTTCCCGTAATGGTCAATCTCATGCCCCGTCATGAGACTATTTGCTATATTTAGCAATGGTCTGACTGGCTACATTACTTACTAGCAATGTCAGTGCTAAAGCTCTGTTATACACTCGCGATGATCCAGATTGGGAGAATTTGTTCCAATAGCGAGCATTCTAGATGACTCCAGACCTCGTTGTTGTCATAGTTTGTGTCGCCCTTCCTTCTCTAGCATGGCAGTTCCATCGATTGTGCTACCATCCTTGGGGATAAGCTCTCTCTTCCACCTTTCATGGAGACTCCTTCTCTTATTTAAACACTCACCTTTGCTATGATCAGCTAGTTGGTAAATTCTGTGTTAGTGCTTTTGAGTTTGATAGATAGCTAGTGTTGGTGTGACAAGTGTGAGAGTGTTGATAGCTTGTGGAAGGGTGTGAAGTTCCCTGGACTTTATGCAAAACTTATGAGTGTGGGAGAGACTTTGTATGTTGGGAGATCCATCTTCAAAGAGTGAATTCTTGAAGAACATGATGGTTGGATTCCTCTGAGAAGGCTTGTGATGTCAAGACTTTCGTTGTAAACTTGCTCTTATTTCATTATTAATAGAATCAATGATGTTTTCCTATGTCTTGTATGTAATTTACTGGATAGCTCATGACTTCTTGACTTTGTGAGTAAATAGATCATTGTTGTTTTCCAGTTATGTGCTTTATTGTATTCCCTTTGCATTGTTTTATGTTGATCACTCATTAAGGAGAATGAAGCGAAAGCTGGAGCAACACAATGGAACTCCATCGACCACCGGTTGAGGTAGGCCTCCAACTATGACTGTTTAAGGAAATCTATTGTTGATCTGTCCTTCTTTGTGACTAGACCTACTCTAGGGCTAGAGGGGTTGCCTCTGTCCGCAGAGGGAACACTTTCCTGCATCACAAATTGGCGACTCCACTGGGGAGTCTGTCCTATGTTCTTATCTTTGCTCTTGTTTTGATTTTGATTTGGTCTCTCTTGGTTTTTGGGGATCAATTATCAGTCTTTTGGGTCACCTAGATCGATCTGGGAAGTCCCTCTATTGTCTATTAGATTGGCTAGTTTTTGTTTGGGAGTTTTTGGCTCATTTGCCTTTGTTTTTTACATCATCGCAGAACATAGTTTAACAGTCACACTGACGTTGTTCTCACTCTTTTGTAAAGTCCTGTGCGTCACTGAATAACATCACACAATCACGATGACTTCTGAAATTGGTTCATCATGGGAAAAACGTGTACTTCCGCGATGACATCACCTTGTTGCTACAACTAGCTGCTTATCAGCGCTAGTTGCTAGTGTTGTCCTTGCGACGATACTCATAGAATTGATTTTGTCAATTTTTCCTCCTGAGTTTGCCAGTCCTGTTGACCTCTTGCCTTTTTTGCTTGCTCAGTCATTCTTTTTTGTCACTATTTATGGTTGAGGCACTCTTTTTTTGGCTTTGTTGAATGAAACTTGCATTTTTGCCTGTGTGACCTATTTCATTATTTCAAGTTTCTTGAATAAATTGGCTTGGTTGTTGTTTTTCTTAGGATTCGTTTATAGCTTTCTTGTTGGTTTGATTGAGCCTTCCTCATTCTTTGTTTCTAGTTTATTTTTTGTGGCAATTATTGAACCAATATTTGGTATTGATTCGATCTCTTTTGACTACCAAACATAGATCATGATTGCTTGGATCAACCTATTCTTTCACACTTGCTTGTTTGTTTCTTTGAATTTAAAACATCAAAAATCAAAAGACTGCATTCATTTAGTGTGAGAAAGTGAAAGTTAATTTGCATTTCAAGGTTGCATATTGGAAAGCAAATGATAAAATCTCTCATTAGTAGTACCCATGCACTGTACGAATTGATGTATGTATGCATTGTGTGATTACATTTTCTCATCTTGGTTTTCTTGGTTTGGAAATGTTCTCTCTACCCTCATGTAGGTAGGTGTTCATTGAAGTAAAAGGAAATTTCATTCATTCTAGCTGCATCCTAGGTTTTGTTGTATACATACGGTAAGGCCTGAAAACTGAAACATAATTCAAGGTCAACTTTAAAACGAACCGAATAAATTTAACAACGCATTGGAACATAATGCTCATTACTTAGAGGTCTAGGCTAGAGACATACTCCGACGTCGTTAAACCTAGTCACTATTGCTTTCACTCAAGGTTGGGTGATTCCTCCTTCAATGACTCAATAGCGGTCTAGTACGGAATTGTGCTCCCATGTACCGTTGAGTATATGTTGGGAGACCCCACTAGGTTATCATCCTATATCCTTAGGAAGTTGTGTCTGCTACCTTGTAAACTGTAACGTACTGAACACAGCATTCGGGAAGATTGACTGCCATACGGAAAGTCCTTGGTTTTCATATGACTGCCAAGGTGTATATGCAGTTTTACGGGTTGTTTGGTAAACCTTTTGCCTAGTTTCCCTAGAGTAGTCATTTTTATTCCTTTTTGAACTCCTTAAAAGAAAAGTTCCATTTGAGCACTTTTCCTTTCAGGCTCATTAAACCTTGAAAGAGATAGAGTCACCTTTTCATCCTTTTCTCGACTCTTGAAACATGAAAAGGTCAAGTTTTATTCTTGCGTCATAAAATTTACTGCCCACAAAATATTCTTGGTAACAGTTTGAGTTCTTGGTTGTGATAAGAGTGTTTTTCATGCTTGTTCCTGATGGAAACATTCCTCGGGTCTACCAGTCAAGGTCTTCCCCCAGATGGGAACCCTGGTTTGATTCCTTCTTTTGGAAATATCAGTGCTGCATATATGGCAATATTGTCTTTGCCTGGGTTAACCATCGGTTTGCCCGTTGGGTTGTTTTCGACCTCGGTGGTCCCGACGTTCATGAATCCTATTCCACCATCTACTTTTTCTGAACCGTGACATGTTGATTCCAAG
Organism: Pinus taeda; assembly: GCA_000404065.3. Classification (NCBI taxonomy): domain Eukaryota; kingdom Viridiplantae; phylum Streptophyta; class Pinopsida; order Pinales; family Pinaceae; genus Pinus; species Pinus taeda. The sequence continues at coordinate 242,627 of APFE030911279.1, read as the reverse complement.
GTTGAGCGTGCGCCTTCTTCCCCTGTTTCCTCCTCCTCTCCTCCTTTGCCTAGTGAAAATTTCACATCTAGCAACCAGGAGACTAAGAAGAAGGAGAAGAAGATGAAGAAGAAGAAGAAGTCCGATAAATGTGAGGCCACCTGTGCAGCTACTACTCCAAGTACATCTCAGGTCAGACCACCTTCTACTCCTCCGCGGAAGGTTAAGTCTCCTTGTAAATTGTGTAATGGTGACCATCTTCTTCATGAATGTCCTGGCATTCCTAGGATCTTAGAAGTATGGTCCCACAATCCAACTCGTCCCTCATCATCCTCTGAAGCTCATGGTAATGCTACCCTATCAATTGGCAACAGTAGGAAGAAAGGGAAGATTCAATTCCGCTATAGGCCGTGTGAAGGAGACTATCCCCTTCACCATTTTCTGCTCATGGATAAAGCTTCCACCGTTTTGGAAAGTCTTACAGCTTCTTCACCCCAACTTCCCATTCGTTATCAGAGGCTCTCTTCAGACCCTCTCCTCGTCGACCAAGAGCTTGACTTAGATTCTTCTCTTGTCCGTCCTCCTCTTTCCGAACCTGGCTATGCTAAGCCTATTCCAGACCAACCATTGGTCAGAGAGAGTGTCAACTTGGGTTCACCACCTGTTGATCACTCTGTTTCGGAAGAGGGTCATGCTCATGTTCTTCTGAGTCCGAGGATGACCCTCCTATCCCTGTTGATCACGACAGTCTTTCTTCGGTTCCAGTAGAGCAAGGGGGAAATCATACGATTCCCCCACCAAGTCGTTTGGTCATTTCCTTTGAATAGAGTCATTTGACTGCATTCCACCTTCCATCCTATGTGCCTTTCCAGATTACAGTACATGCCTATGATAAGGCAGTACCTAGAACTATCTTGGATGAGGGTGCGTCGGTTTGTGTCATGCCTTTCACTAGTTGGCAACCTTTGTGCTCCCCACAGCTTGTGCCGGTCATGCAGAATCTGTTGGAATTTGACAGAGGAACCAGTCAACCTTTAGGGATCCTTCTGAAGCTTCCTATTACTTTGGGGGGCAAAATCGTCTATATAGACATCATGGTTGTCCAAGGTGCTTTAGATTTCAGTCTTCTCCTTGGCCGTGACTATGTTCATGCCATGGGGGCCCTCGTCTCTTCAATTTTCCATGTGGTTTGTTTTCCGCACGACGGAAGAGTGGTGACCATAGATCAATTATCGTTCTTTAGTCACTCGGTGCCTCTTGCGTAGCTGTCATCCCCTCTCAGTTCTTGCTCACAAGTAGTACCTTCATTGCCATAGGTCAATTATGTGGCTACCCATTCCATCTTCGCCTTTACTAATGATCATGCAGATGGTCTCATAGATCATGTACTGGGGGCATTGGAACCCGATCTGTCATTAGTGCCTCATGACATGTATTCCTCCCAAAGTTCGTCCCTTCCATCTCGCGAAGACCTGTTGGGAGCCATGTTCTCATATGGACAATGAACCACAGAGTGATGAGGATAAGTTTGTTCCTGTCTCAACCTTGTTAAAAAAATGAAACCGGGTGTCCCGAGGATAGTTTAATCTTGTGTCAACCTCGTTAAAAAATGAAACATGGATCCTGAAGCACAGTTCCTTGTCTTGTGTCAAGCTTGTTAACAAATGAAACAAGGAGTCTCGAGCATAGTTCCTGATCTTGAGTCAAGCTCATTAAAAAATGAAACAACGAGTTTCGAGCATAGTTCCTGATATTGTGTCAAGCTCGTTAAAAAATGAAACAAGGAGTCTCGAGCATAGTTCCTAATCTTGTGTCAAGCTCGTTAAAAAATGAAACAAGGGTTATGAGGATGGTTCTTTTACTGTGTCAACCTCATTAAAAAATGAAACAACTTCCTTTCCAAATCGAGTCTTTGATTAAGATATCGTAAAACCCAAGTCGAGTCTTTCCAAGATCTCGAAAGTGAACCTTCATTCCAACCACTTCGTTGAATGCAATGAAGCTTGGGGGGGCATGTACCTCGATTTGCGTCACTATGCCTAGGGGCATGCAAACTCATAACAAGCATCGTTTTTCATTTCAAGCTTGTGTAAACATGAAACTGAATCCAAGTAGAGTTCTCCATGGTTCAAGCTTGTGTAAAATGAACCCCTACCTGATTTACATCTTGTGATTGTTGTCTATCCGCTAAATTCTGCTATATGGGCCTTGGTTGTTTCATTCCATTTCCACTATCCCTTTGGCCAATCATATGCTTTCACTTGGTTGTTTTTCCTTTCCTGAGGAACTGCAGCGATGAGTGGTTTTATTAGCCAGCCTCTTGACCATTACATGTTTTGAGCAGTTCCACCATTTCCAGAACCAGTTGCTACCCTTTATACCACTCGCTCCTCTAGGATGAGTCTCCTTTAAGCTCTTTTCTGACTCATAAAATATGAAAAGATTGCTGAGTATTTTTCCCTTCTGACTCATTAAATGAAATAAGAGGCAATCTGCTTTAAGCTCTTTTCTGACCGTGTAAACATGAAAAGATTGTTGGGCTTTTGTCGTTTCAGGTCCGATACTGGTTATGAAATGACATGTCTTCGATCACTTTTCTACTTTTTTAGATCGAGGCCACTTATTACGAAAAGTACTCCTTGATCGTAATGGTCAAGTGATTCTCTTGAGTATTGTTTTATACTTTTTCAAGCTTGAGGGACACAAATCTACGAAAAAGGACCCCCCTGGAGTTTTATTTTCCGTGTCTTTTTCAAACTCTCTAAACATGAAAAAGACTTCGAGTTTTACCTATGTCAGACTCATTAAACCCTGATGAAATTGGACTCGTCACCATGACGAGACTCGAGCTTCTCCTCCCTAGGGCTCATTAAACTATTACTAGGTTGGATTTGACCAAAGGTCAAACTTATATTACAAGCACATGCTATCCCTTTCAAGCTTGTTTTAAAAAATAATTGGGGTACTTGCCAACAATGGTGGGGGAAAATTTGGAAATCATCATTGACTATTTATGGTAGCTAGTCACTCTTGAACATCGACACTTTTGCTTCTTGTTTGGTTGGGATATCCATACATTGTCATTTGGTCTTCCATGGGTTTGGGTTGTCATTGAGCCTCATTCCATCTGATCCATGTTGTTTCCATTCAGCCTCTGATCCCTTGGTACCTGAATGCTGCCACCCTCTAGATTTGTGTTGCCAACATGTTCAAGAGTATAATCCTTCTGTAGTTTACACCCTCGCTTTTTCCTCTGATACTATGTTTTAACATCTACCGCTTGTTCCTTGTCTCATGTCGTTTATGGGGGAAACATTATGGCCCTCCTACGATAGGTTGTCTCCTATCAACATCAGCTCATTATCCAGGAGATTGATCTAGAGATCCCTTTTGGTACCTTGGAGCTTGCATGCCTCAATGCCAAGTTCTTCACGCCTGACGGTCGACCTACCTCATTGGTCTTCAATTGGGTGATTCCACGAGTGTTCGACTTCAACTAATTCTTCACACTTCGTTGATTGTACTAGATAGTACCTTGAGAACCATTTGCATTATTGGTGGTTTCTCTCGCGCTTGTTAATGGTTTACATCATCGACCAGTAATCAAGTGACTTTCTATCATGCTCGACTTCAACATCTCTATTCGCATTCTAGAATTTGTACTATCGTCAGTTGGGTTCAAGACCCTGAACTTAGATTACACCTATTCAGGCTACGTGGATTGGTTCGTGATTGCATGAATCATTGATGGATGGCTACGACCATACCTGAATCTTCATGGATGGCTGCGACCATACCTTTGTCATTATCATGGTCTTATTAGCTGGATGGCTGCATCCATACCACAGACCTAGTTCGTATGTCTTTTGGATGGATGCGCCCATGCCTAAACTAAATGTATTTCACTATAAGAGATATCAGTTGTACTTGCACCTGCAAGTTCTTCCAGATGGTGTTCCAGCTCAGTCAGTTTCGTAAAGCATTTCACCCCTCCCACTCTCTCGAGCTTCATACTTTAGGAGGCATCTATTACACATTAATTTGTCACTACTTTCACTCAGAGTCCTTCTACTGTGTCATGTGTCGAAGTCAAACATGCTCATACTGAACAAATGCTCTCCTATGCTGCCAATTGACCCACTTTTCCTAAGTTATCTACCTCATCGTGACTATGGATTTAATATACACGCTGAACAATAGCCTTAAACAGTCCAGCAGTGCTCCCAGCACAGAAGTACATCTGTTTCTCGCGACAGTTGATTTCATTCCTTGTCACGAGGCTATTTGCTATATTTAGCGATGGTCTGACTGGCTACATTACTTACTAGCGATGTCAGCACTAAAGCTCTGTTATACACTCGCGATGATCTAGATTGGGTGAATTTGTTCCAACAGTCGACCTTCTGGATGACTCCAGAGCTAGTTGTTGGCATAGTTTGCGTCACCCTTCCTTCTCTCGCATGGTAGTTCCATCAATTACACTACCTTCCTTGGGGATAAGCTCTCTCTTCCACCTTTCATGGAGACTCTTTCTCCTATTTAAACACTCACCTTTGCTATGATCAGCTAGTTGGTAAATTCTTGGATTCAGTAGTGCTATTAGTGCTTTTGAGTTTGATAGATAGTTGCTGTGGGTGTGAAAAGTGTGAGAGTGTTGATAGCATGTCGAAGGTTGTGAAGTGCCCTTTACTTTATGCAAAACGTATGAGTGAGGGAGAGACTTTGTATGTTGGGAGATCCATCTTCAAAGAGTGAATTCTTGAAGAACATGCTGGCTGGATTCCTCTAAGAAGGCTTGCAACGTCAAGACTTTGGTTGTAAGCTTGCTCTTATTTCATTATTAATACAATCAATGATGTTTTCCTATGTGATGTATGTGATTTACTCGATACCTCATGACTTCTTGACTTTGTGAGTAAATAGATCATTGTTGTTTTTTGGTTACGTGCTTTTTTGTATTTCCTTTGCAGTGTTTCAGGTTGATCACTCATTAAGGAGAAGGAAGTGAAAGTTGGAGCAGCGCAACGGAACTCCATCAACCACCGATTGAGGTAGGCCTCCAACTATGACTATTTAAGGAAATCTATTGTCGATCTGTCCTTGTATGTGACTAGACCCACTCTAGGGCTAAAGGGGTTGCGTCTGTTTACAAAGGGAACACTTTCCTACATCACAGATGGTGTGCTTTCAACATGATCATCAGAGGTTGAGGGCACCGGATTGTGCAAGTAGGGGGACCAGTCCCTTAAAATCCGTGGGATGCAAGGACAATCTCGATGATAGTGGTCCCCTTTGCAAATGACACATGGAGATTTAGGTTTGGACAATGCAGTGTGTGGATTTTCGCTAGATGATGCAAGGTTGCCCCCTTTCGCTGTTGGCTTCTTCTTCTTCTTCTCCTTCTCTTTCTTCTTCTTCTTAGTTGCTTGATTTTTAGTTTTACCAACATTACCAAGCGAAGAGGAAGAAGGAGAGGGAGAAAAAAATGAAGTAGAAGGTTGGGTGGTAACTTTAGTATCATCTGGTTGTTGATTTGATTGCTCAAGAGTCATGGTGCTTTGAATGACAGAGGTCGAGAAGAGCCATATTGGCAGGCAAATTGTCAGTCCTGGAAGGGACAATGTGGCCATATGAGGTGCACCAATATCTCCCCAAGAGGAGAAAGGACTAGGATTTCCCCAGGGGGAAATCCTTGGTTGGTGGACTCCATTTTCTCAAGCTAATATCAACGAGGGAATAGTGACATTATTCTGATTAAAATAAATTTTATGATGCCTTGACACAACTTGATTTTTCAATTTTTAAGAGTCGATAAAAAGCTAAAGATGACTCTAGTCACCTTCAATTTTTAATGAGCCTGAAGTGACAAGTGCTCAGATGGACCCTTTTCTTTAAGGAGTCTGAAAAGGAACGAAAGAGACTACTCTAGAAATATAGACAGTGGGATTACCAAACCAATCGTGAAACTGCAGAATACTTTTTACGGTACAGAAGTCAATCTTCCTAAATGTTGTGTTTAGTGCATTGCAATCGATAGGGAAGCAAACACGGCTTGCTAAGGATAAAGGATATAATCTATTGTGGTCTCCCAATATATACTCGACGGTACATGGGAGCATAAGTCCATACTTGCACTTGTCATCTCAAAGAGGAGGAATCACCCAACCTATGATGAAAGTGATAGTTACCAGGATTTGCGACGTTGTCTCTAGCCTAGACATCTAAATGTTGTGTGTTAGGTTCCAAAGTGTTTTTATGTTCATTGAATTTATTTTATAGTTGATCTTTCCTAAGAAGTTTTCCCTTAAGGTTCATCATGTGATGTAGATATAAAATTCCTAAAAATGCAATCTAATATGATAAACAGTCATTTACTCTTCTTTTTGCAATGAAAATCCTAGCTACTAAAGAAAGAGAAGCAAGATTCTTTCAACATAGAGCAGAGAGCACACACTAGATGCACTGTCCTAAATCAAAATCAACAAGCAGTCTAAATGCAAATGCACATGCATGTATTTGTTTTCCACTTTCTTAATGTGTGAATGAAAAAAATAATGCTAAGTACAAATCTGAACTATCTTTTCTCTCAAAGCGATAGCACTAACAATTTTCTCTTCAAAATACGAAAGGAAGACAAAGACGACACTTTCAAATTCAATTTGAAAACTGCTTTCGACACTTGAAATACTGATCAATTCAAATCAAATACAAGAGTAATAGTGTAATCGACCATCAAAAGAGTAGGATTCTTTTCTTTGACTGAAAACAACAAGCGACACTTCCAAATCAAAAGATGATATTTCGATTAAGCTACTTCTTTGTAAAGGAGAACTATAAATGGTGAAAAATACATAAAAACATTCACAATTCTTTGTACAATGGAGGCTGAGTAATGTAAAGGAAGGGAGTTTCAACAGTGGTATACTGATCACAGACAGCAAAACTCTTCAATAAAGCTGAAGAGAGTGAAAAAAAAACCAAAATCTCGAGGTAGAAACAGTCTTATCTGATCATCGCACTTGTAACACAAGGAAACAGGGATGCATCTCACTTACTGCACACGAGAGGTGTGATGCATCCAGATTGCCTAAAGGAGACAGTGCGATGGTCCAAGGACAAGATGTCAACTTGGCTTTTCATCAGAGTTTGTAGCTTAGTTCAGGGATTTAGGCTGAGCTAATGATAGTCAGTAAATAAAAATCATAGGGGCTGATCTAATGAGGTTACTTGAGCCACCACCAGTGCAATTAGGATGTTTGAAAATCAATTGTTCAGTTTATAAACAAAACACAAAGATGGACTGAAGCAGCATTGATCTACTTTGCAGTTGCATAGCAAACGTAGTTTGAAGGCTAGCTGGCTTGACTTCAAGCTCCATCTGTAGTTTATCAAGCAAACAAATATAAACAAGCAAACAAGTTATTTTCTCCCTAGCGGTGTTGCTGTTTTGTTATCGGGAAATCTAGTGTCCATTCAGAGCTACTAGTCCCACTAAGATGGGTAGATATATTAGAAACAAACAAACTAAAGTCACTTGCATTTTCCTTTATGAGAAGTAGATGAGAGAGAAGCAAAGAGTACCAACCTCAGTTTTTTTCTTGGCTCTTTACTTGTTTCCTCTCCCCTTTGATAGATCTTTGCCGCTTCTTCCTTGCTTACACTGCTTCAAAGAGAACCTATAAAGTCAAAGCAACATAATACCATCAAAGCACAGAGATCTACAATCATAAACAATATAGGACCAAATATATATTGACCACACAAATGCTTATATCAACTCAAGCATACAAGAATGTGGAGGAAAACTCAAATAGATTTATTGATAGAAATAGTAGAAGAGAGGATTACAACCCATTGATCTAACCCAACGTCATCCTCCCAGCATGAAAGCCCTTCTTCACCTCATGAAAATCTTAGATCACCCAACACTATGATGCTCCACAAAGAAACCAACAGGACTTCCTTACAAAATACAAGATTCCAGCCTTTGGATCTCTGGGATGAGGGATCCATATATAGATGTTTGTAGGTGGGTGAGTTAGCTTCTAGGATTTTGATTAGTGTCCTCTCTCTGATAGTTCTTGGTTCCACTTGGAGATTCATGATCTCTTACTCATCCCTGGGTGAACTCAGAGAGGCAAGTGTCAAATGGGCAGTTTCTAGAAGATTCTCTAGGTTTCCACCTAGCCAATTGCTTCTTCCATTTGTCTGCTCTCACTCATCGCACCCCACAGAAGGGATTTTCAGTATGCATCGCACCTTTTGCATGTGACAGGTGAGATGCATCGCACCCTTGGCGCTGAGTAGTCTGTATGGTCCAGTTTTGACCAGTTCTGAGCAGTTTTTCATGGAGAATTTATGGGAGATGATGTAATCAGCTGACCTTGCTCCTTTAGGGTATGAAACAATACTTTTAGGGACTTCGAAGCCCTTGGATTATGGACATATGTGATTGGGGTTGAAATGCCCAAATATGTCTATAACAATAGAGGCATGTGAATAAGTCTAGTGCCTCAAGTGTAAGAGCCAGGGGCATGATAAGGATCATTTCCCTATCTGCACGAACTACATTACAAGGGGGGGAGGCGATGCCCCTAAGACAAGAAGCTCTAGCAGGACCAAGTATGGGGCCCATGCTATGGTGCATTATTTTTCAAGTGGCTAGAAAACATGTCACAGATAATTTCCATTTGCTGCAAAATTTTGTACAGACATCACAACAATTGTTCTACAATTTCTACAAATTGGTGAGCCACGATGAGTGGCATTGTCAAAGCTATGAATTAATGATGGAGAGGATGCCTACGTATCAATTCAAATGAAAACTTGGCCTCCAGATCAGGGTGTTGGGGGAACGTGCGGAGGATATAAGGGGCAGGCATGAGGTCGAGGAGGAGGACCTGGTAGGGGTCATGGGAAGGTCATTGCTACAACTACGGAACACCAAGACATTACTCGTGGGAGTGTATGAATTAGACATGCTCGTCATGTCAATATTGTACTCAGATTGATCACACAATCGAAGAATGTCCTGTGATGATGGCCAAGATGCAAGAGAAGAAGGTGCAGCCTCAACATCTTACCCAAAACTTATAGTTGATGAGGACTGAGACCTTTGAGGAGGAGACGAAAGTGAATATCATGCTACAAAATGGGATCACGATTGGTTACGTTAAAGGAAAACAACTTGAGGAAGGTGGATCAATTCGCAAGGCCCTAGAGAAGGAAACTAGTTTTAATCTGGGGTGCACAAAGGAAACATTCATGGAAGCGAAAAAATGCTTTGTTGAAGCTTCTACCTTAGGGAGTCAGAACAAACTACTAGACACCAATGTGCTTATAGAAGCTAACCCTTCTATGCTTACCACCTTCTTGGAGACTTATATGAAACACCTTCTTGGAGACTTATATGAAACTAATTCGTGATATCAAGGTTGTGAAATGACTATGGGAATTGATAAAGAAGTGTGCCGATAAGGATAATGCTCTTGATGGACCCTGCATAGTCAGAAAGATTGTTAAGCATAAGGTGAGAACATGGTGCAAAATGAGGCTTACAACACAAATAGTAGACTATGAGATTGACCAAGTTTTTTTGGATTTGGGATCTGACGTGAAAGTTTGCCTAAGAAGACCTGGGAGATAATGGTGTTGGAAATAATACTGAGAGGGGGGCGTGAATGTTGGCATTATGGCATAGGTTTGATGTTATGGCTCTGGTGTTGTCCTTGATGGCAACTCACCTTGGTGACAAATCTCAGTTCAGGAACTCACAAAGAAGAAAAAAGACATATACGCAGGCACATCTAGACGAAGACGCGTATACACGCGGGTTATACCTTAGAAAAGCACGTATATGTTGGGGAACTTACTCTTGGTCCATGGTAGTTAGTCCTTGGGATTTGAACCTATGGTTTTGGACCATGGCATCTCGTCAGATGTATTGATCCCTAGTTTTGGGTTCATGGTATTGAAATGTTATGGTTTTGGACCGTGGTATTGTGGAAGGCCTAAGACTATAAAAGAGGAAAGAGATATTGTGGCAAATGATCGTCTGAATTATCATTGAAAATCTGATAAAGTGGTAGATCTGATTGGGTTATGGTGCAGATCTGGATCTGAATAAAGGAGGAACCTTAGCACAAAGAAGAAGGATAAGTTCTATTGATGGGTCATAATCTTTAATCTTGAATGATAGTATCTTTATATGATTTTGGTCTGTTATATGTGGCGCTTGCTGATAATCTAGGTTAATTAGTGTTTTTGAATATCTGAAAGAGTGAATTATACTTTATAGATATGTATGCAAGTTTAGTGAAGCGAAGGCGCATATACACACTGGTTTAGTAAATGAAAATGGCATATACGCAGTTTGTTCCAAACACAGAAGCGTATGCACACATGTTGCAGGCTATTGAAATGGCGTATATACTTTAAGTTGTCATCTAACTACTTCTGTTTATTGCTGCTATGTTCTGGGTTCAGATTTTTGTGTGTGGTTTCTGGTACTGTGTTTTGGGTACAGCTGTCAAAGAAGTATCTACTTGATTTAGATCTAATTACTGGAAAGGAGATTGGTTGACCGAGAAATTCTTGATGATTGATTGATGTTCATGGATCCAGTCTGAAAATTCCTGAAACGTGGTCCCTGGAAGAAAGAGAAGGTTGTAGCCTTCTTTAGGCCATCACCTACGTACTAGAATCTTGGCTAGTGCAAGAGCTAAAGGGTATTGTAGCTCCCTTCCAGGAGAAGCTGTAGAACGAGAGAGGGTTGTAGCTCCATGCAGGTTGCAACCTGCATGCTAGTAAAGGACTGCACCAGTACATTGTAAAAGAAGTTTCTAATTTAAAAAGAAGATAGAGACGAATTGCAGCAGGTGGTTTTCACCCACATTGGGTTTCCACCTTATATCTTGTGTTCTTTTGTGTGATTGTCTTTCTATTCTGTTTTACTATCTCTGGTTACTGGTTATTTCATTCTGCAACACAGATTAACAATTATGATCAGAAAGATAAAGTAAATTAAAAGTTTGCTTTGTATACGTGCTTTTCCTTCTGCATAGTTGCGTATATATGCGGGTTTAACTAACTGAAGTAGCGTATATCATTTGTTTTGGAAAAGGAATATTTGACTTGATAATACTGATTCAGCCCCCCCTCTCAGTATTATTTCCAAAAATTGGTATTAGAGCAGGTCCTTCAAAAGAAGCTTGATCGCTTGAAGGAAGATCTTTCATCATGAGCAACTACGAGAGGGAAGCATCAATCAGGCCACCGATTTTTGATGGGACAAACTTCGTATATTGGAAGGTAAGAGTTACTGCCTATCTTCAATCTCTTGGTACAGAAGTATGAGATATCATAGATACAGGATATACTTTTCCATCAGCAACTCCTACAGTTCCGGCTGAGAAGAAGAAATATGAAACAAATGCAAAGGCGGTCAATACTCTATTAGGATGCATATCTCAATCAGAATTTCTCAAGGTAATGCAGTTTAAATCTGCAAAAGAGATATGGGACAAGATAATTCTGAGCTATGAAGGAGATGACCAGGTAAAACGAGCAAAACTTCAAACCCTCAGGATTCAGAATCTCAAGATGTATAATGATGAAAGTGTGGCTAATTATTTTCTTCGTGTAGATGAGATTGTTAATTGTATGAAAAAATTGGGTGAAGAAATAAAAGAGGTTGTTGTGGTTGACAAAGTTCTAAGGTCTTTGTCCTCTAGATTTGAATCTAAAGTTTTTTCTATAGAAGAAAAGGAGAATCTACAAAACCTTAAAATGTCACAGCTGCACAGAATTCTAACTGCTTATGAAATGAGGAAAGGAGGTCCATCAGATGGGAGAGTATTTGCCTTCAAGGCTTCAGGCAAAGGAGAGTACTATGAGTCAGGACATGTGTCAGAAGAAGAAGAAGAATCAAATTTTGTCAAAAATCTTCAACGGGGTACTGGAAGATTCAGAGGTAAGTTACCTTTCAAATGTTTTTCTTGTGGATGAGTAGGTCACTATGCTGCCTTTCATGCAGAAAGAGTTAATCTTGCGGACAAAACCAACCTCCCTAGAAGCCTAAGACTTTCTAGTGACAAACAAGACAATTAAGAGCAATCCTTCTCTAAACATGCATTTACCATACAAGAAATCAAGTGTTTAGATCCTATCTGTAGTCCAATGTTGTTGTAGTAGTCCAGCCTCGTTGATCCGGATGAGCTCCTCCTTCACTTCGAAACTTGCATTCACTAACAATCAAACGATTACATAGCACCTGAATATCTCATAAATAAAACATATTCAACATATAGACCAAGGAGTATGAAATAATTCATTAATAACAAATTGTTGAGAAGAATGGACTTATTTGTATTAAGGAAACAAAAGGAACCATTACAACCTGAGCCTTGGTGTTGTGCAAGTTCCTTCTAGGGTCCAGCAAGAGTTTCCTTTACTTTGATAAGCTCACCCACTTCCAAATGCAACAAGAAAGGATGGTAATCTCTCCTCACAAGTTTACAAGGAAGTCCTAATTCCAGCAGTATCTACCCTTTGGAATGTTCAGCTTTCAACCTCCCCTCCTCTGGCCCAATGCCTGTATTTAAAGTGTTCTAGAGGAAGTTAATCAGGTCCAACATCAATGGGATAAGCCCCTCTTTTGGATGGGGTAGCTCCTCTCTTGATGGGATAAGTTCCTCTTTCATAGGGATGCATGAACCATCTGGAGGCGCTCAATACACGTCAAACAATCTTCTAGAATGCTCTAGAAATGACCACAAGTAACTTTTTTAAGATGAAACTCAAGCCTTTTGACCTTTACAGGAGTACGCACCCAACCCTTTACATACAGAGCGTACAAGTACGCAGGTATAATGAACTTGGGATGCGTACACGCAGGTAAGGTAGAGAGAACCTGCGTACCCAGAGATAAACATGTTTTTAATGACTTTCTCTCTTTTTTGAAGTTTGACATGGAGAGCAGAGGTATGAGGCTTGCCAAGGAGGATAGTATGACTGTTGATGGAGCCATACTAACTGCAGATAGTCATGGTGACAAATTTTAGTGTAACAGATTGCCCCCTAAAGTGCGAAGCCTGTAATAGATTGGGGTTTTATATCATCTAGGAAGGGTGAAGTACTTTATCATTTCAAGTATTATCTTGTGGAGAGCCCAGTTAGAACCTGTAATTTTCAACAAAAAATACATGTATAAGATTATATCATCGCTGAGGTAGGCATTCCCATACTTAGATCAAAAACTTTAACTAACAGACTAATTACTACTCTGATACAAGAATTATTTCATAGTACATCATAATCATAGACTCATGTAGACACAGTATGGGCGCAGCCATCTGTTTATAATTGGTCTACTATATAATGAGTACAAAACTCCTCGCAGTCTGGATGGTGGAAACTAGATCCGGGGTCTTCATTTCTATTTCCCAAATTGGTACGATTCTAGCCATGCGAATAAATGGGTCGATGTCGAACATGGTAGAAACCACTTGATTACCAGTCGATGATGTAAACTGTTAACAAGTGTGAGAGAGACCACCAGTGATGTCAATGGTTCTCAAAGTACCCAGTACAATCCATGAGATGTGAATGAATGAATCGATGTCGAACATGTCATGGAGTCCTTCGATCAAAAGTCAATGATGTAAACTGTCATCAAAGGCAAGAAACCTACCATTGATGCATGCAGACTTCAAGGTACTGACGATTTCTAAGTCAACTCTCCAGATAATGTGCTGATGTCGATAGAAAGCAACCCGTCGCAGGCAAGCCCACAACACGAAATCATAGTTCAAGTT
>APFE030911279.1:212700-224270 GCA_000404065.3 Pinus taeda | reverse complement strand
TTTTGGTTCGTGAAAAATGACAAGTTTCCCTGAAAATCCCTTTGTCCTGCACAAAAACAACACATTACTCATACCTATTTAAGATAGGCAAAAATACATTGAAAAATGTCCTTCCCTGGTGAAAAATAAACAAATTTATTATTCATCCAGAAAACCTATAAAAAGGCTTTCTACCATGTCATTTTTACCATTTTACTGTTGAGGGAGAGAAAAGGGCTTTTGGCAAGAAACTTCCCGTGGACTTTGCGGAGAATCCAACCGTCGGAATCGAGCGTCGTCTCTTTCAGGTATTCCACAACATCCTCCTCCTCATTTTCATCCATTTAGAATTTTAATTTTAGCCCTTGTTTGATTTTTTGGGGGCTTTGGGGTTTTGGGATGCGCTCCTCGGGGTACGCAGGTGTCCCATGGGTAACCTGCATACCCCGACATTTTCCTTCAAGGGAAAATGGTCGGGGTACGCAGCCTACCTTCAGCACAGGTGCGTACCCACGCTCTATTTCTGAAGGTGGGGTGCGTACCCCGCGCAAAGCTGATTTTAAAACCCCAATCTCCAATTTGAACCATAAACTTTTGATTTAATGGTTTCTAATGCATATTTCTTGGTGTGTAGATTGCCCACCATGCTTGATTGGTGCGAAAGAGAGCACGAAGATGTTGATTTGGCCGCGCTGAATCACCAACCTACCATTGATGCATTAAGAACATGGATTCTTTTCAAATACTGGGTCATACCTGGCATGAGGGCCCAGGTGCCATTTTTAGAGTGGCTGGTCGAGAGATGGAACGTCCAGGATCAGTGTTTTTACATCGGGGGCCACCAGCTCGAGATAGAGGCCTCTGACATATATTTTCTCACTAGTTTGCCTAACAGGGGCGAGCACCTATCTCTATTCGGGACTAGGCCAGGTGGCCAATCCCTTGCTAGCCTTCGGCTAGAGTGGTGCAACAATCAGAACCAGGAGAAGGGGATAGAAATCAAGTTCATGTCCCGGCCTGAACTTATGGTGATTGCTTTCACAGTTACCAAACTCTGCGGCGCAGCCGCTTTACACCTTGCCACCGGGTCCCAGATGCGGATGGCGATAGATTGCTACTGAGGCACCATTTTCAACTAGTGCGATGTTGTACTGGCCAATATGAAGGGCCAGTTAACTAGGGCAAAAAACGGACAATCAAAGACTTTTGGATATGGGTCTTTGGTTGTAAGATTTGCCTTAGAGAGAGTTCCTATGTTGATCCCATAGCAGCTCACAGTTGGGTTTGGGCTTCCTCGGGAGCCGAAGTTGATGCGATGGGTTGCGGTTATGGCCCGGCATCCTGATGAGGGAGCAGAAGTCCTTCGATTTCCTGCAAGTTACTTTCACTGGTTAGAGAACCAGGTCTTTGCCATTTAGGATTTCCCTTATGCTGGAATGGATTTTCGTGGAGATCCGGACATGGTTCTTCCACAGGGAGAACAATGGGATGACAGAGGTATTCATTTTTCACAAGTGTTTTAAATTATCTATATTTTTTTGTTTTTAAACATCGTTTCAAAACTGACAGTAAAATTCTCAAAATGCAGATGTAGGCCCACGGTGTCCAGCCGCTCTCCGGCCTTTTGAGAGGAGACATATAGTTGCACCGCTACCGGCCCCACAATACGCGGCTACAGAGACGCTAGTTGAGTTGGAGTAAGACCTAGAACGTTTGACGGCAGATATACCAGAGACGGCCATAGATGATATTCCTATCAGGCTTCAGCACTATATGGTCGCAATCCCAGGACCTTTTAGGAGGTTCTTATGTAGGGTAGCCTGTGCAGTAGTGTCGTATAGAGAGTACCACCAGTGATTGGATGGTCGCTTTGTAGACACATGTAACATTTTGGTTTTTTGTACTTATCATTTTTGCCGATCATAAGATGTTTTTCAACCTATGATCGAGGATGATGTATATTTGTTGACACACTCTATCTATATATATATCATTTTACCGGCTTACCTTGTTAAACATGTTGTGATGAAATGTTTTTAAATTTGCAATTATCTCAAATGTCTGTCTAATACTCGAGAAGCAATTGCATCTGCTAATGTATTTAGAGACCTTGGAATATGTTGATATTCAATGTAATCAAACTCACGTTCCAAGAGACGCACTCTCAAAAACAATCTTAATAACACAGGATTTCTAATGGCATAAATTATATTAAGCTGTAATACAACGAGTTCAGAATCTAACCTCACTATCAAACGCCGAATCCCGAATGAAATAGATTCAGACAATAACTCAATCACTGCACTGTATTCTGCAATGTTCTTTGTTGTTTGACCGAGGCTCACCCCATGCATAGAAACTAACTCGTCAGAGGGCGAATAGATAACCCAAGCTGCGGAAGAGATATTCTGTGTACTACGACAAGCACCATCAGCAAATCCAATGTACGTTTGGAGAGGCATCGACATCTGAAATATCAAGAGTAAAACCAAGATAAGCTAGAATAATGACGAAAACACACTCTCTAAGCTAAGCGCACTATCTAGACTAACAAACACACCAGCTAGAAAAAAAACCTAACTAGAAAGGAAATCTAACCTAACTAAAAATTCTCCATACCCATCATTAAGCATAATACCTCTTTAGGTAAAGTCCATTTCTGGGTTTACCCAAAGAGTCCCTGTCAAAATCAGCTAGCTCATATGCCCCCTTTGCTAGCTTTCGCTTGACAATGTAGGGCCCATGCCACATAGGAACAAATTTTCCAGCACCTAGTTTATCGTTAGCTTGATCATATAATAGCACTAGGTCTCCTTCTGGAAAATTTCGAGGGGTCACATTTCTATCATACTGAGCTTTCATCCATTTCGCATGAGTCTTGATTGCCAATGCAGCATCACGACGAGTCTCATCTAATTGAGCTAAGTATAATAAACGCTTCTCCTCTTTGGACGTAGCTGGGAGTAATTCGATAGCCATTTGAAGTGATGGGATTTCGCATTCAATGGGAAACACAGCTTCCAAGCCATAAAGTAGTTGCAAAGGAGTGAACCCTGTTGATGTTTTCACTGAGGTTCGGTATGCCCATAGCACTGAAAATAACATGTTGTGCCAATTCGACCGATGAATACCAATGATTCGTCGGATCATGATAACTAGAACTTTTTTGATAGACTCAACTAGACCGTTGGCTTGGGGATAATAAGGAGTAGAGCTATCATGGCGCAAACCAAGCTGAACTGTAAGTTCGGTCATCATGACGTTTCGAAAATGGTGCCCATGGTCAGTAATGATCGCTTGAGGGACACCAAACCTAGCAATAATGTGATTGAATACGAAAATTGCTGCTGTTTTGCCGTCTACCTCGAATGTAGGCATCGCCTCGGCCCATTTAGTAAAATAATCAACCGCGAGGATGATATACGCATGCCCCCCAGCCGAGTGAGGGTTACAAGTTATAAAATCGATACCCCATTTGGCGAAAGGACCGACATCAATTATAGGGTGGAGAGGACCAGGGGGTGCGCGCATATTTCGATCAAACACCTGACAATTGTGGCATTTTCAGACTGCAATAATACAATCTTTGAATAAAGATGACAAGAAGTAGCCAGCACGCAATATCTTTTGGGTTGTGGCATACCCAGACATATGACCGCCACACGCTCCAGAGTGACAGTCATTCAAAACCTTCTCAGCCTCTTCATGAGTTAAGCAGCGTCGAAAAGCCAAGTCCGCCCCACGGCGATAAAGAGTGTCTCCAATAATTTTGAACTGTTGGGACTGGAACCGAATTTTTCGACGCTCCGACTTTAAAATTTCAGGCCAAAAAGATTGGTTCTGGAGATAGACGATTATATCCCCATACCACGGATCTAAAGTGCTGATGAGAAACAAAGATTCGTCCGCAATGGACTCCTCTGCCACAGTCTCTGTGTCAGCATGCGGGAAATCACACATTAACTCTGCGAAAACTAAGGATTTCTTAGACTTGAATTTCTCGAACTCCAAATCGAACTCTTGCAGGATAATGATCCATTTAGAGTACTTGCCCCCTAGCAGTTGTTTAGTCAAAATATAAATCATAGGGTTGCAATCCGAAATAACTATAGTTTTACGAAGTAAAATGTAGTGACGGAAACGCTGGACAGCTTGAACAGCTGCCAGAGCCAATTTCTCCACATGGGAGTATTTTAACTCAGTTGGATTTAGGGTCCGACTAAGATAATATATCACATGTTCCATTCCGAATTCGTCTTCCTGGACTAACACCATTCTAATAGTGGAATGTGAAGCTGCGAGGTATAAGAAGTAGTCTTGGTTGTAGTTGGGAGGATACAGCAACGGTGCATGGGTCAACGCGTGCTTGAGTGCATCGAAATATTGCTGAGCAATATTATCCCAAAAGAATTGAGCATTCTGTTTCAACAACCGGGTAAAACCCTTAGTGACGTCGGCGTAGTTTGGAATGAATCGGCGTAAAAAGTTTGCTTTCCCCTGCAAACTTTGGAGTTGGCGCAGACTCGAAGGAGGAGGCAATTTGATGATAGCTTCAACCTTCGAGGGACCGACGTGAATGCCAGCTTTTGAAACAACAAATCCGAGCAATCGACCCGCTTCTATACAGAATACACACTTGTGTGGATTCAACCGAATACGATAATGCCTACACCTCATAAAGATTGTTCGTAAGTGGACAAGGTGATCGACTCGATGTAAGGAATGAGCAGGCAAATCATCGAGGTATAGCTGCACAATGTGCTTGATGTCATGAAATGCATAAGACATCGCCCGTTGAAAAGTGGCTCTAGCATTCTTAAGCCCAAAAGGTGATTTGTAATAAGCAAATGTCCCCCATGGACAGATGAATGCCGTTTTTGGTTGATCGGCAGGTAGAATATTGATTTGATTATAATCTGAAAAACCATCCATAAAGGAAAACATTTCACTTCCAGCACAATCATCAATTATTTGATCGATATAGGGCGTTGGGTAGTTGTCTTTTGGACAAGCTCGATTTATATCCCTATAATCGATATAGATTCTTATTTTTCCTTGTTTCTTGTTAACCGGAACAATATTCGATACCCAATCCATTAACGGGATCAGATAAATGAAACCTGCTTTCAACAACTTCTCAACTTCTGCTTTAATCGCAACTGCTTTTCGAGGGTGAATCTGACGCAACCGTTGTCGAATGGGTTTAGCGTCCGGGTAGGTCTTGATTTCATGGAAAACAATGGCAGGATCAATTCCTGGCATTTCCTCCTAAGACCAGGAAAATACGTCGTGGAATTCTTGGAATAGGGCCTTGTAAGTTTGAATTTCGTCATCTGTAAACGAGGCACCTATATGAATGTTCTCAACAATTCCGGGCTTCACTGAAATGTCAATGGGAATAGTTCGAGAAATATTCCCTAAATTGAGCTCTGAATCAAGATGTTTCGTTGGACTCTGAGCTTCTTTGACATATTCAGCGGTAAAGATGGATGAGAAATCATTTTCGAAATGATCATCCTCAGGTAAAAACGAATATCTGTGATGAAGATCCTCCCATGGTAAATCGTCTACACATAGGACTTCACGAAGGTGTTCGTCAGATGACACAACTTCGGGAAACGTTAGTAACTCTGAAGTTGACGCGAAAAGTGATTCCTCACGGACCACATTCATTTGGTCAATTTCGGTTGAATGCGGGTCGGTAAAAGACACTACGGCTTTATAATCAATTTCATATGGACTCAAAGGCATAGCATCACCAAGTGAGTCTATCTCAGTTTCAGAATGGACAATCCAAGGATCGTCGTAAATAATGGTGTCTGATGTAATCATATGAATAGATGCAAATGAAGATGATATGTTGATTGGAGGAAAAGGAAAAGTTCCCAGTAAACTAGAATCTTTAACTAAACCTACGCCACCGTCCTTGTAAGGGATAGTCGTTTTACCGACATGCTGGATACTCTCTGAAGAGGCTGGGTCGGATGAAAAGTAAGCCAGCTAGTCTATTGTCACAATCTTGCCATTATATGGAAACTTTATTACTCTGAAGACCGATGAAACGACCGCTGTCATAGCATATGACCAAATTCGACCCAAGAGAAGGTTGTAGTCCAGAGGGGCATCAACCACCTCCACATCTAGACTAACGTTTTTTCCTTCAACCTCTATAGGCAAATCCTGTAGAATGTCAAACGGACGGAACCCACGGCCATCAAAGGCCTTAAGGATGGCCGGGGATTGGTTCAATGAAGGAGAACCAAGCGATCTCCAACACTGAATTGAAATAATACACGTGGAAGCTCCCTCATCATTACAGTCCGATGAACAGGATTTTTTTTTACTATCACTGGAATCTGGAAAGCCATCTGATGAGGTAAAAGCGGTGTACTATTTTCTAGATCAAAGATTAGCAGGTTCGGTTCCTCAACATCAACAGCTCCGATAGTCGACAAAATTAATTTTCGTTTTGCTGGGCACGATTGCAGCACTTCCAAAGCCGACATCGCTGAGGGTGAAACAGCTAATTCCTCAACGATGTTATAATTC
Source organism: Pinus taeda (assembly GCA_000404065.3). Taxonomy (NCBI): domain Eukaryota; kingdom Viridiplantae; phylum Streptophyta; class Pinopsida; order Pinales; family Pinaceae; genus Pinus; species Pinus taeda. The sequence goes on along the minus strand of APFE030911279.1, from coordinate 217,742 downwards.
TGGGCCGCTCTCGCATGTGGATTGGAAGCAGACTTTCGAAGTATACCCTTGGCGAGCAGTTTGATTACTAAGTCATGGTTAGGTTTCTCAATCTGTAGTGGATCGGAACCAGGAGCTGAGGTTGATGGCTTAGAATGAGAAGATTCTTCTTCTTTGTCATCAACAAGATTCTTACTACCATAATCTTGCGATCGAGTCGCAATCCTCACATGAGACATCATCAATATGGGTTCTTCACTGGCACTCGAGGAAGAACCTATCATCTTAGTCTCCTGCTTTGGAAATGGATCTTTCAAAATAGCAGGAGTTGGGGAACCTTTGACTATTTTCACAACCTCGGCCCGATGAGGGCAATCCCTTGTATAATGATCCTCTTCACAAATAAGACAAGGATATTGAGGTTTGCGCTTTTCGTCATTGGTTTCCAACTTTTTTGTTTTCTCATTTGGAGCCTTGTCTGCTTTATTCTTCTTCTTACCCTTCTTCTTTCCACCGTTTTTTGATTTGGCCGTAGATGTCTCTACGGCGCGAATATCGGCGGAAATTTCAGGAGAAGACTCTCCTGTCGGGGAATCAGGCAGGGTGATTATAGGAGAATAATTCTTAGAATATTTCTTCTTGCTCTTTGTGTTCACTGTACCAATCATACCATCAGCTGCATGAGATCCCGAAGGAGCAGCAGCAATTTGATTTGATTTTGGAAGATTTGGGATCTTCTCGTGGAAAGTACCCGACTGAGTGTAAATCAAGTCAAGGTACTGCGCCTGAGCAATGACTTGCTCCTCAGTAACTACTCCGGCCTTAGATACGTCTTCAGTAATCTTCGGTAATAATGATTTAACAAACCATTCAGCTAAGATTTGGTCCGGGATAAAAACTTTCACTAACCTTCTTCGACGTCTCCATTCATGAATATGATAAGAAATATACGTGGACGTCGATTGTTTTAGTGAAGTTAGTAACTCCGTGCCGTTATCGTATCTGACCGGCAACTGAAAGTGAGTTAAGAACGAGGTAGCTAACTGACTAAAATTGTAAAAAGAGGCCCGTGGTAACTCAATGTACCACTTGGCCACGAGACCAATGAGTGTACGTTGGAAAAGACATAAGTGGATCGAATCATCCGAGATAGAATTTGATGCACACCAGAGGTGGTAAGTCATCACATGATTCGACGGGTCCTCTCCAGACTTACCTTCGAACTTGGGTATGTCACTGGGCAACTTATTCGGCATTGGCAGCCAAAACGGAAGATAATTGATTGGATCGTTCGTTAGGCGCGACAAGTCTGGTAAATCCAAAGTTGCGATAAACAGCAATTTCCGGTTCGGATCCCTAAAACTCAGGGTCATTAAACCAGCCCCAGGAGGAGGATATCCAGGATAACTTGGAATAGGAATCGCGTTCGGGATATTGTATCCTCCCGGAAAACCAGGATTAACCGGACCGTACTTGGGTTGTTGAGGTTGTTGATAAGTGTACCCAAGATACGGTTGATACTGGTAGGTTGGTTGCTGCGCAGCAGGACCATATTAAGGTTGGTACTGTCCCTGGTACGGAGGTTGAACAAATTGAGGTTGAGAGGTAACAACCGTACTTCCTAAAGGCATCTGGACTGAAGTCTGGACCGTAGATCCAGACTGAGGTAAAGAGGTCTGAGGAGCAGATGCAAGGACAGTAGAAACCAGAGCTGTTGATACTCCAGAAGAAGGTGGGGTAGATGGATAAGATGTTGCAGTAGTTGCAGCAGACGTTTGAGGTGGAGTACGAGGTGTACTAGGCCCAACTTGAGTAACTACAGAAGGTGCAGAAGTTGGAGCCGTAGACTGGACAGGTTGCTGAGATGGACCAGCGGCCTGTCTAGGTTGGGATGACGACTGCACATTCGGTTGCAAAACCTGTGGATTTTGAGAAGGATCCCACACCAAATTCGTTCCGGGGTATTGACCTTGAGGATATGGAGGACCATAATCGGGTTGAGGGTAAGATTGATAAGGCGGTTGGTAACCTTGAGGTTGATACTGGCCTTGGGGTTGATAACCCTGAGGCACATACTGATACTGGGGTTGACCTTGAGGTACGTAAGAATATTGATTTTGGGGTGCATACTGATATGAAGGTTGACCTTGGGGTACGTACTGATACGGGGGTTGACCATGGGGCACATATTGGCCTGGGGTTGACCTTGAGGGATGTACTGTCACATAGGTATGTACTGTCCTTGAGTTTGGCCCCCAGGCGCAAATTGAGTACCTTGAGGTTGCCCCCCAAGTAGATATTGAGTACCTTGAGGCTGCCCCCCAGGCGCATATTGACTACCTTGAGGTTGCCCCCCAGGCGGTAACTAACTGCCTTGAGGTTGACCTAACATCATAAGAATTTCTTCTGCACTCAACTGTTTATTACCATTGTTTCCAGCTAATAACTTTTATTCGATAGGACGAGGAGATGCTCCTGAAAAAGTACCAGAAATGGACTGATACCCAGCAGGAACATACGACCTCCATATAAATAGGCTTCCGGAGATTGGGAATACATGGACGATGGACTAGACATATATACAGGAGTAGTAAAACCTCCGGGTGGAAAAGGAATACGAGGTGGAGAAAAACTTGACCCTGAGTTGTCTAAATAATTTTTTAACGAAAGATACCAGGTAGTACTTCTAGGAGGACTGTAAAATATGGATTCACGCTCTCTTAGATCAATAGTAGGTAGATCTTCAAGGTAAGAAATGCCTATTTCTTCCTCTGGAGCAAGTTCTTCAATAGAAATCAAACCAGAAGGAAGATTTTTGGTGATGACTCGTTCTACCCTAGGTGAATCAGGAACACTAGAAGTTGGAGTAACAGGTTCAGATATTTCAGGTTCTTCGCCTATATCATAGTAGCTGAAACACTACCAGTAGCTCGGAAACCGCAACAGCTTCAGGATTATAACCTGTTTCTAGACTTTGGTAATCTGGATGGACTACCAACGAAGACTCTCCTTCTTCAGGTGAACCTACTCTTCTGCCACTAGGAGGAGTTACAAGGATTTTCAAACCTTTGTAATGACCCGGGACGTCTTCAGGAGGTTCACCCCGCAATCTACGAGATCTCCTCAACAATCGGCCACGGTAACAACGTCAGGTGACTCGCCCCGAAGTCTACGGGACTGTCTTGGTAATTCAGCCACAGCTAAAACTTTTAATTACTGCACACGAAAACAAAGTAAAATCTCAAAGCAAACCACCTAAAGTCGCTAAAGAACCAATCAAATTTGAAACACATGCCTAAAGAATCTAGGGCATCAAACCACAGACAAACACTAAGCTCTTCGAACCGAAAACACTAGTTTGTGATGAAATCCAACCTCGTAGGATTTAGTACAGAAATGGCGGGTGGAACAGTTACCCCGGCAACCTACTTAATGAATAGACTAGACCAAGTTCCTCCACTTTAACCGTCTCGAGTGAAGTGAACCCCCCAGAAAATCCAAGTGAGTCTAGCCGACGTCTGCTCCAGGTACAGTGGGATCTTCCCTCCACCGTCACCTTGGGTAGAATCCTAAGATAATGGTCACTAAGGTTACCAACAACAACAAATACACCTGGGAGAGTAGTCTACACTCCGACAGCACGCAAGGGCAGAGTATCAAGCTCAATCCCCTTACCGGCTCCTTGACAATAATCCAAGGTTTACTGATAAGTGACCCCAGGCTCCTCGACAATGGTTAATACGAGGTTTAGCATTTGTAATACGTGCATGTCTGGCGTCGTTCCCAATGAGGGAGGATTGATCCCCTCACTGGTTTGGACAAGAGCTCGTGCTTCTCCTTTAAGAGGAGCTTTCCCAAAGTATAAATGCAACAATTGGATTTATCGTATCACAAGATAAGCTACTTGTTTGGTTTTGCTGTCTTGGAGAGTTAATTACTCTCCTACTCCAAGACACTAGCCTGATCTATATTGGTGCTTCAGAGCCCTAGTAAAATAAAAGTTACTAAGTTGATTTTACTTTAAGCGTTAATTTTTTATGGCTTTTCTTTAAGACAAAAGGTAGCGGAGATGAAACTGATGGTGTGTAGATTCGACTCAAATCCACTAAAAAGATGCACCTAGGATGATTTACACTACTTTTCCTTTTCAATGAATTCCCTAGCTAAGAGAGTTGAAAATGCGAAAATTGATAAAAGCAACTTTCTTAACAGACAATCAAAGAAACAATCTCTTTATCTTTTCCAAGCATACAACACATGACCGCTCATTACTTGCACGAAAATTCCTTTCTCTTTCAAAATACTTCAAATGCTACTTAAAACAAACTTTTCAAAGCAGATGTTTTTGTATTTTTTCTATTTAACAAAGCATATAAAACTATTCTAACAAAAAGCAATCTCAAAATTTATAAAAATCTATGAAACACTCACTCAAAAGCAAATCAAAAGGAAATTTACCTAAAAGCAAATCTAACGAGGCAAAATCATACAAAGATGATTCCAGGTTGTTTTACTCGGCAACAATCAGACCAAGGACCAGCTCATGCAGAATCATAAACCAGTCAAAAACAAAAATCAAACTATTTTGTTCTATTTCTCAAGAATGGAATTCACAACTCAATCAACAAGCTTCTTCGAAATTCCACAAAGAGACAACACAAAGGTAGGTTTCTCACACAGGTAGACTTTATGACAGGTCCGACTCCTAAGAAGACTGATAAAACCAGAGAGATCCAAGGTTTCACAACTTCTAAAGCTAAAGTCACTACAGGACCAATGTAAAGATCAAACCCTAGGGCTAGAACTTCTATGAATTTCACTAAAACTCTTGACGCTAACGAAACAAGTTTAGGTGAAGATCTCTGACAGGTAACCAGTGGATCTGGGCAGTAAAAACTAATTAAAGACAAAATCTAAAGGAAAAAATGGAAAAATTGGAATTTTCTCAATTTTTGACAGGGTACGCAGGCAGCCTGTTTGCACAGGTGCGTGCACGCTCTGTGTACAAAGCTGCAGTGCGTAGAGGTACACACTGTGCTCAACTCAGAGGGTGCGTACTACTG